>JALJCO010004728.1:0-35717 GCA_023101725.1 Atherinomorus stipes | reverse complement strand
AGGTTTTCTAAAGCTGCAACTTCTAATCAGTAACATCCAAACAAACAAAAGCTTGAAATATATTGATTCACATATTTGTCTAAACAATATGTAAATTGCACCTTTTAAGTTGAATTACAGAAATACATGCACTTTTTCAGGATATTCTAATTTTTTGGGTAGTACCTGTACTAAAGCATGAAAATCACACTCGCACACAGAACTAAAAGAAAACAAGAACCAAAAAAAACATGGAAATAAACCAACTAACTACTGGCAAACAAAAGTAACTACCTGTACTGGTGTGAGCCTATACAGCCTATTAATGAAAAAAAAAAACTTTTAAGGAAAAGTGACATAAAAATGAATGTGAATATTATGATAATAAACCATTACAATCAGCATCAAGCAAGACCCAATGTCCACTACAAGGGACATTCTTTTGAAAAAAAATTGTTGCAACCTGCTTCTTTGAACCACAATACTTGAATTATCACAAGAATATTAAAAAAGCAAAACTTTTTTTCACCCGGGTCTCAGGAGGTTAAACGTCATGCAATTGTCAAGGCAAAGGGAGCTGATTAATATATGAAAACTGCACCAGACACGGTTTTGCATCACTTTTGAAGAACTCAGTTTGATTAGTGTTTCATCCCAGGTAAGGAACCAGCGTTGGGTTCATGGCTGTCTAAAAAGGAAATCTTTGAGGGGAAAACTTTTTTTTTCATTGCAATATAATACACTCCAACAATGAAAATGCCCCCGGAGACCAGAGGTGGGACGAAACAAATGATTAGGAGAGGGGTATGGTGTCACCTGACGGGCCTGATTTACTCCACCGATCACTCTGCAACATCACCTGCAGGGCAGCAAAGACACAAGTTTAATTAATCTTTCGTCAAATTAACCTCCTCTTATTGTTGCTAAATCACCCCCACTACGAAGTCTGTTTACCAGCATCTGTGTGATTCATCAACTAAAATAACCCCCTGCTGTTTTATTTGCTTCCTCTCTTGCTGATGACCATTTTCAAACAGAAATAGCAGTTTCTTATGCTTCACATATGACTGTAAGCGGATTACTTGTTCCTGAGCTGAAGGTGGTCTTCATCCTTTCTGCAGAGCTGTGGGAGACGATGAATATGACGGGCAGAGATTAGGGGATTACAGTCTCTGGCAGATGAAACAATCATTAAATGTTAGCGTCTGTCAATGTTTTTAGTAAGTGGACATAAGCAGGTTTCAAATCAGGCAACGCAAGGATGGCTCGGTGCTGTGTTCGCTGCTGGCTGCTTTACTTAACGCCTCATAAGATAAAATAACCGTCAGCAGGTGGTTTCACTGGCTGACCCTCTAATAACACCGACGGCAATCATCTAGAAACATTAACTTCATCACTTCTCTCACATCTGTTGTCTGAAGTGTTACAGTTTTAGTAAAAACGTGACGAGCATGATGCACACCTGAGAGCAGAAATGCTCACGGCCAAGGCTTCCTACAAGGATGCAGCTGTTTGGGCCAAATCACCCCGAGACAGGAAACTTTAGAGAACATTTAGAGGTGGAAGAACAAAGAGTGGAGATCAAATGCTCACTGGTCTCGGGGAATGTGAACTACACCTGGTATGGTTTCATGTTTTCTCCTATCTGGAAAACAAAAAAAAACAAAAACAAAGAGATGATGGTACCGTTTGCTCAGCTAATTACTACAAATAGGTTAAACATAAAAATGTGTTTTTATTTAATCCTTCCAGAAGCAATAAATGAAAAAAATGTCCTTTACTTTCTTGGATTACGGTGCATGCACACCCAACACGATTTGGGCGTCAGGTTTACATGCAAAGTCAATGGCCGACGTTTGTCCAGGAGGCGTTAAAGTCTGCGGCACGTTTTGGCATTTGACTCAAGAACCCCCTCCTGCAAGTTGCAGTAGTTGGATATTAGGCGACGCTGGACATCCGATGGGCGTGGCTAGATGGGGAGGTTAGGGCTAAGGAAAACGAGGAAGGGTTAGACTAAACAACTCAAAATGGTAATGTGGGTGGACGTCCGACCTTCTCCAGAATCTGCGTTGACGCGGGCTGTTAACCAATCAGAGAGACTCAGTATGCCTCAGTGTTGTGACAAAGACACACATTTTCTGACAGGACGGGAAATATTGAGGAGACTTCAGGGAATCTCTTTACTTCACGGAGACAGTGGAGGATAAACTGTGATCTGTGTCCGGTCCCAGGTTTCCAAACAGAAGGTTGATGAACTGCTGTCCTGGTGGGATTCAATGGGCTGATAATGATATCCCGATGCGGGACATCGGGTTGTTAAACTGGGCCAGATAACGATTAGACGAAAGCAGCGGCCACTGTTTGCATGCAGCTCCTGGAGTAAATGGTGAACCCCCCCCAAACGCAGAGCACCGCTGAACCATCTGATCAATCCAGACACGGGGCAGAGACGCCTGACAATGTCCTTCTCCGGCTTCGTGGAGCAAATAAAGCCAAGCAGCTGCTCAGTTTCATCTGGTGGCAGTTTTAGAGGTTTGTAAACCAGAATTTAGAAAAATCGTAAGGGTCTTGACCACCAACAAGTGCAAATTGATCAAAATATGGCTGTCTGAGCTGCCCACATAAAATCTGAGCTGGCTTAAAAAGTGCAAATCAATGCAGCAGCTCACAGGAAGTTAAAGTGGAATTTTGCTTTTTTAAACCTGGGGTCTGTTTTCATGTCCTTTCATATACACTCACCGGCCACTTTACTAAGTACACCTTGCTTGTAACGGGTTGGACCCCTTTTGCCTTCAGAACTGCCTTAATTCTTCATGACATAGGTTCAACAAGGTACTGGAAACATTCCTCAGAGATTTTGTTCCGTATTGACACGACAGCATCACGCAGTTGCTGCAGATTTGTCGGCTGCATGTCTATAAGCCTACATGCATTGAGTTGCTGCCATGTAATTGGCTGATTAGAAATTTGCGTGAAAAAAAAAGAAAAGAAATGAAATTTGTGTTAACAAGCAGTTGGACAGGTGTACCTAATAAAGTGGCCGGTGTGTGTATGTGAGTGATGGAGAAAGGAATTTTCAAGATAGCTCCAGTATGTATCCGGGCAGGCAGCCTAGCACCCAGCTAATGATAAGTATGGGGCAACTGGCTCCAAAAACGTGCTTTTTACACACTTAAGGGCTCGTATAGTCTCAGTGAGTGTCCGACAACAAATTAGCGAGGAGAAATGAACCAAAGTATCTACATTACCTGGCGATCGCTATTTATTTTGGTGTCTGTGTCCAAATTGTGCAATCTTGGAATGAGATTTGATATCCAGCGTCCTGAGATTTGGACACAGACACCAAAACAAAGATCGATTGTTGGGTAACGTAGATACTTTTGTTCATTTCTCCTCTCTAGCATGTTGTCGGACACTCATTGAGACTATACGAGCCCTTTGTGTGAAAAAAGCAGGTTTTTGGGGGGCCAGTTGCCCCATACTTATTAGTTGGACTGCTAGGCTGCCTGCCCGGATAAATACTGGAGCCATCTTGAAAATTCCTTTCTCCATCACCCACATACATGAAAGGACATATGAAAACAGACCTCAGGTTCAAAAAAGTGAAATTTCCCTTTAACAGTCACAACTGTAAAGAGTGAGTGCAGAGGCCCAGGCTTGATGTCGCCACCCCAGCACGGCTGCGTGACTGAGAAGGGTCTTTACACTGGAGGGCAACTCCACGTAATATCTCCCGAAGGACTCCAAGTGATACAGAAATTTTACCAGTGAGTAAATGCACATATAAACTCCTAGAAATAAGGTCAAGATTGATGAAAAAAAAAAAAGTTATCCTTTAAGGTGCGAGACACCTTAAAAACATGAAAAACCATCCAGTGACATGGACAGGGTGAGGTGAGGACATTTAATTATTTACTTTTATACATCCTCTGCTCAAATATTCCTTAATTCTTTGAAGCAGAAAGTGGCTTGCTGTGATTACATAAATTTTAAACAGGAAAATTTATAACCCAGATAACTACAGCTTAGAGTGTCAAAGCAGCAGGGAATAAAACGTGCAGAAATCTGTCCGGTGGGTTCACATGTAAAGCAGGAATCAACAGGGAATAAAAGAAGGTAAATTATTGAATAGATGGTAGCACAATGTGGAGAGCAAACATCAGATAATCAGTGCTCCTCTAAGGACGCCACAGTCGACTACACTCTTATTTTTTATGTGCCTCTGTGATATTCAGCAGAACAGAACTGAGACAAAAATGTTGGTGAATTGCCAGGGAGTAAATCATACTGCATCATAATTGCTAGTGGGACGAGCTTTGATGTTTTTAACCAGGGCATTTTTTAAAATTCACCTTACACCACAAATAAATCATGACGAGCATAATTGAATTTCTCACACTTTGTAATTATTGTTACTAGTAATGTGTGATAATCAGCCTCCAGCCCCACAGTGGTTGTTACTCTGGGTTTCAAGGGGGAAATAGAAATGAGCTGTTTATTTTTAGCCATCACTGTGTTGGGAAATTGGAGTTTAAGGGATGATTTGTCACAAAATCAACCTGAACTCATCACAGCATGAGGACGTGTAAGAGTAAACCCGATGGCCTTGAAGCAGGCTCTGGCCAGAAAAAAGAATTTGCTGTTTATTTTCTGCCACGGTGGCTTTGCTGATCATTTTAACAAATGTGTTTTTCTCTCAGGTATTTTTTGTAAATTTGACTTTCACTTATTTGTGTGTGCAGAGCTGAAAACAAAGTGTAGGTCCAGGAACTGTTTCCAAAAATGATTTGCTTGTTAAATCATGCTAGTTAATCACCGCTATGCTATGGTGCATAGTCCTTACTCCAGTGGACAGCTATTCAAAAAGTTTGTTTTTTTCCTATTAAACAATGCTGCTGACGTGACAGTATGGAAGCAGCATCAGAGGATGCTACACTGTGGTCATAAAGGGATGGACATGGTCAGCAACAATACTCAGGTAGGCTGTGGCGTTTAAACCTTCACATTGGTACTAAGGGGCCCAAAGTGGGCCAAGAAAATCTCTCCCACACCATTACACCACCACCACCAACCTGAACCGTTGATACAAAACAGGATGGATCCATACTTCCATGTTGTTGACACCAAATTCTGAGCCTACATCTGAGATTTGGTAGCAGAAATGGAGACTCATCAGACAAGGCAACATTTCTCCATCTTCTATTGTCCAATGTTGGTGGGTCTGTGTGAATTGTAGCCTCAGTTTCCTGTTCTTAGCTGACAGGAGCGGCACCCGGTGTGGTCTTCTGCTGCTGCAGCCCATCACTTCCAGGTTGGATGTATTTGGGCATTCAGAGATGCTCTTCTGCATGCTTTGGTTCTAATCAAGTGGTTATTTGAATTACTGTTGCCTTTCTATCAGCTGGAACCAGTCTGAGCCATTCTCCTCTGACCTCTGCCATCAACAAGGCATTTGCGCCCACAGAACTGCTGCTCACTGGACATTTTCTCTTTTTGGGACCATTCTCTGTAAACCCTAGAGATGGCTGTGCAGGAAAACCCCAGTAGATCAGCAGTTTCTGAAATACACAGACCAGCCCGTCTGGCACCAACAACCATGCTGCGTTCAAAGTCACTTAAATCAACTTTCTTCCCCATTCTGATGCTCTGTTTGAACTGCAGCAGATCGTCTTGACCATGTCTACCTGCCTAAATGTATTGAGTTGCTGCCATGTGATTGGCTGATTAGAAATTGCGTTTATGAGCAGTTGGACAAGTGTATCTAATAAAGTGGCCGGTAAGTGAAACCCCGGCTTTATACTGGGTCTGTGAGCGCCGCGCCACGCCATGTGCACCGGATTGCACCTGTGGTTTGAAGTATAATGAGTACGCTGTAGTGCGTGAGAGGTCCGTCCTCACTGCGCTAAGCATACGCGCCAACTGTATTTTTGACAGAGCATGCACCGACACAGCGTAAATTTCAGTGATTCAAATCGGACCAGACAGGAAGTCATACATGGGATTCAGTGTAAAACATCCGGTCACTTCTTAAACAAAAGCCACTGTGCAGATTTTCAACTGCTGAACTATGTGAACATGACATCTCCATGTCCACAAGGTTTCAGTGAAACAAGAAACCATGACACACAAACGTGGACAAAATAACCATTTTGATGAGAATTACAGGTGATCTTGCAATCCCTCCTGTGATTCTGTGATGTCACGGATCTAGCAACAGCTGGTGCACTTGCGGGCGCTCAGTGCATGGTGTAAATGCTCGCGCCGTGGAGGGCGGAGTAAAGCCTTTTCGTGGCATGGCACTGCGAAGCGTTATGCTCAAGGACCTGGTGTAAGTCCAGAGTTAGCCAATACATGGGACTGTGAGTTGCTCCTTATTACGCCACCTAGTGGCAGGTGTTGTAAGTGCGCAAAAATGATTCAAACCCAATGGCTGATTAACGGGCAGAATTGCAGAGTTCCTCAGGAATATCTCCACTCCTTTCCGTGCAGACGACCCTTCAGGTAATAAAAAATATTTGTAACATCAATTAATGACTAAAGATATACACAGACGGAAAAGGAATGCAGTATAGATTTTATATTGGAAGTAAAAAACGATCAATCAGCTGCCCACTAAAATGGACGTGATGTATTACTGGCTATATTTACAGTATAAGACAATTTATATTGTTCATGTGACTTTTTTAGATTTGGAAAACAACATCACCAACAATAACTATTCAGCATTAAATTAACTTATTTCTATTATTACAATGTAACCTGCATATTGGTGACAAAAAAATATATATTTTGTGCAGATTATAAAGATTTGGAATAGGGGTTGGTATATCTTTGTCAGGTCCAAGTACAGTGAGGGACAGAAAGAACTACAGGCTTGTTTAGACCTGATTAAAATAACAATAAATAAACATTACTTCATAATTGCTTATGAACTATTATCATATTGATCAGCATGCAGTTTCATAACTACTTATGTTTATAACAAACAAAACCTTTTGAAAATTGGCAGATAGGCTAATTGATCTAGTTATAGTTAATTTAAAAAGTACATGCACCATTAAATCAATGCAGTGAAGATGTTAAACTCCACCAGTAAACAAGGGGGCGCTATATCCAGTGTTTTTATAGGATATCTCTGGTCTAAGACAGTAAGTGTCGTAGTTTATGCCATGTATGTTGAGTGACAGGGAAAGATGAGGGAAATGGATGATGGTGAAATGTGAAATAATCAGAGAAATTGGTTTAAAAAACCCAAATAAGTTAATTATCAATAGCCTGTTGGCAAAATGAACCATGAACTTTTTACATACATTTTTGTATAATTACAGTGTTGAATATTGTCACGATGTACATTACGTTGCCAAAGTATTTGCTCACCCATCCAAATTATGAGAATCAGGTGTTCCAATCCTTCCATGGCCACAGGCCTATAAATGAAGCAGCTAGGCATGCAGACTGTTTTTACAAGCATTTGTGAAAGAATGGGTCACTCTCAGGAGCTCAGTGCATTGGAACTGTGAGCCTGTGAAGTGGAACTGTGATTGGATGCCACCTGTGCAACAAATCCAGTTGTGAAATTTCCTCGCTCCTAAATATTCCACAGTCAACTGTCAGCTGTATTAGAAGAAAATGGAAGTGTATGGGAACGACAGCAACTCAGCCATGTAGTGGTCGGCCACGTCACCTGACGGAGCGAGGTCAGTGGATGCTGAAGTGCATAGTGCGAAGAAGTCGCCAACTTTCTTCAGTCAAGCACGACGGTCCTCCGAACTTCATGTGGCCTTCAGATCAGCTCAATAACAGTGCCAAGGGGCTTTATGGAATTAGCCTGGCACACCAGCCTGACTATCGCCATGTATGAGATACACATACAAGTCTGGGCTCCCCTCCGTTGGAAAGTGATTTACAATGAGAGACGAAAGCGAGACTAACAGGAACAAACTGAACTGGAGAGAACCAATCAGAGAAACACGGAAGTGATGCAAATGTTTTCTTGTAAGAGGAAAGCCCTCAGAGTAGCAAGTTGTGGTTGAAGGACATGTAAAGCTCATGAAGACATCAGAAAGGGCATCGTTATATATAAATATAGTATATATTGTCGCTCCTCTGCAGCCGCCATTCTGACTGTTTGTGGTTACTGAGCTGAAACGCCAAAAGAGATGTGTTGTAAAGTCCCGCCTCCCGTGCTGTGATCGGTCCGGTCAATTTTTACCGAAGTGGAAATCACTTCTCAATGGAAGGAACCCAGACTGACTTGCCGTGTATCTCATACATGGCGTTGGTCAAGCTGGTATGCCAGGTTATCATGGAATGGGTTTCCATGGCGATCAGCTACATCCATCCATACATCACCAAGTGCAATGCAAAGCGTGGATGCAGTGGTGTAAAGCAGCTGCCACTGGACTCTAGAGCAGTGGAGGCGTTCTCTGGAGGGACCAATCACGCTTCTTCACCTGGCAATCTGATGGAGAAGTCTGGGTTTTGGCAGTTACTTGCCAGGACAACGGTACTTGTCTGACTGTATTGTACCAAGTGTAGTTTGGTGGAGGGGGATTATGGTGTGGGGTTGTTTTTCAGGAGCTGGGCTTGGCCCCTCAGTTCTAGTGAAAGGAACTCTGAATGCTTCAGCATGCCAAGACATTCTGGACAATTCCATGCTCCCAACTTTGTGGGACCAGTTTGGAGCTGGCCCCTTCCTCTTCCAACATGACTGTGCACCAGTGCACAAGGCAGATCCATAAAGACCTGGATGCAGAGTCTGGTGTGGAGGAACTGGACTGGTCTGCACAGAGTCCTGACCTCAACCTGATAGAACACCTTTGGGATGAATTGGAGTGGAGACTAAGAGCCAGGCCTTCTGGTCCAACATCAGTATGACCTCACAAATGCGCTTCTGGAAGAATGGTCAAAGATTCCCATAAACACACTCCTAAACCTTGTGGACAGCCTTCCCAGAAGAGTTGAAGCTGTTCGAGCTGCAAAGGTGGACCAACGTCATACTGAACCCTATGGATTTGTCACTGAAGCTCATATGCGAGTCAAGGCAGGTGAGCCAATACTTTTGGCAATATATTGTATAAATCTGTAAATTAATGACAGATGGTGACAAATGTTTGCCAATTAGTCTGTGAATTATGGGTGGACATTGGAGGGTGATGAGGTGTGAGGGTAGGTAACCCTCTGTTGCCTTTCAAAACAGCCACACTTCAGTTAGTTATTCCTGCAGCTGCAACAACAGCTGCACTTTGGTTGGTCATCGGTCTTCTTGTGTGTTTACTCTGCAATATGAGTTATGTTTAAACGCTTGATTCTCTCTGGCAGATGAAGGAGTTTTTGTTTGTAATGCCAATTACATCATGTCTTGTGTTTGTTTTTACTTGCTGCAACACTAATTGCCCTACGGGGACACAAATAAAACTGGTCTGAATCTGAATCAATTAATTCCTTTTCAAAGTTAATCTCTTTTATTTTGCTCTTTAAAAATGAAAATGCAGAGAGTGCATTTCAGTGCTGTGTAGATTTGACTCCATCTTGTATTTTTTCATTGTGCAATACTTAAAAAATAATTAACGTTTTATTTGATACTATTACAAAATAATAATAAAAAAAAAAATCCTGAAAACAGAATTTGGCCTTTATATTGGAAAGGGCTCAAAACTGTTATTCAAGGTTTTTCAGACGCCCAAGTCTCTCTGAATTTTACACACTTTACAGGTAGTGATATCTTGTGAGCACCTATGCAAACTAGTTTTACCTTGACCCCATTAAAAATTTATCAACCTTAAAGAATGAGGGCTGAAATTAAAAAAAAGTAAGAGACATGTTATTCAAAGAAATGTGATTCATGAAATGTATTTAATCACCTGTGTAATCTGGATTATTTTTTGTAGAAAAAAAGAAAGAAAATAATTTAGCAAGTAGAAATTCTGATTTGCTGATCTTGTTCAAATATAAAATGTAATTGTAATATTATAAATTTACCAAAACATAATGTGCAAAAACCTGCATTAAAGTACTGAAAGATACTAAAACATCATCATCATCACAAACAATAGCAGTATCATCATGACATCTGATAGACTGCCACCATCATGTGATACAGAAGCTACAAGGCTCGTTCGGCTTTGGCTATCTGCAGCAACTCGGCTGGAAGTGAGCTGTGCTGCATGCCAGTGAAAGCTTTGTCCGACTTCCAGACTGCGTCTGTGCTGCACCAGAAAACATGACCGTACCACATAATCATCAAACATAGCGGCAGCCTTCCGACTGCAGTTGGAGTGTACAGTTAAAACTCAGCAACTGCAGCTTTTGGACCTGCCTCTGCCGCCGACAGAACCTGGTCCTGATTGGTTTAACCTCTCACTGATGTAAGCTCCGACTTTCTGACGTGACTTCCATGTGATGCTGCAGTAATAAATCCATGTAGGTGTTTTCAAAAGGCTACAAGATTATTTTAAACAGCTTTGTTTTTTTACGCTGCAACAAACTGGTGTTCACAAAACCTGGATGAGTTGATAATTGACTGCTTCAACAAAACAACAAACTGAGTGTAGCCACAAGTTATTCTACTCAGATAAATAAGAAGCATAACTGAGGGTTACGCCAACCCACGGGCAAAAATTTCACAAATCCTCTTCATAATGTGGATTTATTTTATTCAAAGACACTGGACTTACTGGTGTGTATCCACACCTTTCCTCATGCCACCTTTGCACTCCCCCTCATGTCATCCACGACCCCCCATAACAATAATAATAATAATAGTTATAATAAAACATGCATTTATAGGTGCCTTTCAGACCTGCAACATATATTCATAAACAATAAGAAGGAATAAAAATAAGAAAAAGAAGTGAGAACCCACAGTGCAGATGTGAATTAATCAAAAAAATTTCCATTTCTTTTATTTGTTTTGAATTCCTGACAGAGCTAAGCATTAATGTTTTGTATATTTGAGCTTGGACATTTTCCCAGATTGCTGTCCTTTGTCTTGCACCTGAACAGGTAAATAACATTTACCTGTTTATATAATTACAGTAGCACCAACAACAATGCTCTCAATACTCTGAAATTAGATAACCTAATCAGATCTGCACAGCGTTCAGTAACTTGTAGCCAAATAAAGGCAAACGCTATGAGATCTCTCCTTTATTGCAGTCTTCATGTGGGCAAACTTGTCCGGGTGAGATGCGCTGCTTTCATGGTTCGCCCCCGACAACTCACACAGCTATCGTCTGGACAGACGCAGTCAATCCGAACAAGCCTGGAATCTGATTAGCTACCACCATCATGTGATACAGAAGCTAGAATCTGATTGGCTACCACCACCATGTGATACAGAAGCTAGAATCTGATTGGCTACCACCACCATGTGATACAGAAGCTAGAATCTGATTGGCTACCACCACCATGTGATACAGAAGCTAGAATATGATGGGCTACCACCATCATGTGATACAGAAACCAGAATCTGGTAGGCTACCACCATCATGTGATACAGAAGCTAGAATCTGATTGGCTACCACCATCATGTGATACAGAAGCTAGAATCTGATTGGCTACCACCACCATGTGATACAGAAGCTAGAATCTGATTGGCTACCACCATCATGTGATACAGAAGCTAGAATCTGATTGGCTACCACCATCATGTGATACAGAAGCTAGAATCTGATTGGCTACCACCACCATGTGATACAGAAGCTAGAATCTGGCTGCTTTCACATCATTTCAGCCTAAAATTCTCAAAGGAAACAATTAGGAGAGCTTGGGAGTGGGTAGCAGAGGATTAATAAAGTATACTTCATATATCTATATATTATATATAAAAAATAAAAACTTGCATGTTTTGTATCTGTACAGTGGTATCTCCATACTCAAAAAGGTATTGAATCTGATATTTTGTCTGGTTGGTATCGAAGTATCGACTATCAATATTCCCATCCCCAAAGACAATGAAGGCTTCAAATTTGAAGTACTTGTATTGGTTTGAAAATGAGGTATTCGTACATCTAATTAAAAATGACCCTAGAATCCTTCCTTTATCATTAAATATTGCAGTGAAGTTCATCATCTTTCTTCACTGACAGTAGCATGTTTCATTATCGACTTTGTTACTTTCACATTATCATGGCAAAAAAAAAAAAAATCCTACTTAGGATGTTTAAGGTTATGGAGTCAGATTTTCATGCCAAGAAATGCCTCACAAACATTTACTCATTTATTTAATTCATGATGAATAATTTTTACACCGTTATCAGTAGCAGGACTCTTTTGGAAAATCAGCCTATGTGTGTATTTGTTGTCCATGAACACTGATCATGTACTTCAGAAAAGGCTCATTTAGGTTACAAATTTAAACTCTAATGCTCACGGTGGCTATTTCTGCAGACAAAGACAACAAAAGCCTCCTTGAAAGGACCAGATTTGGCAGCTGCTCTCTGAAAACATATTCTAGCTGGAGAGGGATCCATTTATTCTGGGACCATAATCTTTGATGTTGCAGCTGTAAACTCACAGTATTTGGCATTAGACATTTCTGCTGAACCTTGACTTCTTTCACTGGGAATCTACAAAGCTGCTTGGCACATCTTGAGAGTACATGAATAGATGCTAGAGCAATTAAAAGCTGCAAGATGAAATCATCCCCGCTCAAATGTTCTGCTCTATTCCCTTGTCAAGGAGACACAGCCTCTCCACAGTAATCCAGCGTTAATAAGACGGGTTCAGCCAGAGTGTCAAGAGCAGCCAAAAGCTGAGGATTTTCAAGCCTGTCTGACAACTAACCCACTTCCAAAAGCTCTCCATAAGCAGTGGATAATGGAGCTTATGTGGGAGCCAGAAACATGCAGTTGTAGCAGGCTGAGCAAAACAATTACATTTCTTGCTATGTTTTAATTAGTGCTGAAGGTTCATGGTAAATGTTGTTTTTCATGTACACAAGTGTTGGTAAAGGGAATACACTGTCGCTCAGTGTAAGAGGAGCTGTTTCTGCTTCAGCCTTGGAGTTACACTCCGTGTGTGTGCACAGTGATTTGTAGGATGGCTTGGTAACCTTGCCAGAGGAGATTTGCGACTGCTTTTTCTTCTTCATGGAGCCATCAAAACTGTTAGGAAGCAACTCAACTTAAAATAACTTAAAACATTTACACATAAAGAAACGGAAGGTAAAATAATGAAATGATATATTCATAGATCAGGGGTGGGCAACTCCGCTGCAGCACAGCTGACTCTGATCAATGGATAGTTGTGCAGACCTTGATTTGAAGCTCTGCACAAGTCATGAGGTATGTTACTACAGGGAAACTCCTGATACCTGCAGGATGCTGGTGTTGGTACCAGATCGGCTGGGGGGCCTGCGCTTGGCAAAGGCATCACACTACAGCTATGCGACAGTAGCTGAATCGGGTGGAGGGAGACGGCAGGGTTTGATGTGATGTTTGTAATAGTCATAAATACACAAAAGCTGATCCATGTTGGCGAATTCATCCATTTTTATTTCTTCTCCCACCCTCATATCCCACTCCTCCTCACATACCCATACTCATCTCTCAATGGTATTAGTGTTTTTCGATTTATTTGTTCATGGTTGATGAAACTTTATTCATTATTACAAAGCACATTTGTTGTGAATACTTGAAGGCAAAACGCCAGTGCAGGTAGATTTGATTTATCTGTTCAGGTCTATGCTGTAAAGAGGTGAGTCATTTAACAAAGGTGGAATCTGGCTATTTCTTTATTTTGAACGTGGTATCAAATTTGGTATGGAGTACCATGGAAATTCACTGATATTGGTATCGACTAAATTTCTGGTATCATGACAAAACTAATGCAGACTACACTCAACTGATAATTGTGGGCAAAAGTGGGGAAATAACTGTGTGGTGTAGCTTTAGCTGTCGTTAGCTTTAGCCAAATTTATTGAGACTTACCTTTGTGACTTAAGCTGTTTTAAACCTTCAACGCAGTCAACAATTAAGCATTGCAAACAAACAAACCAAACATCATGCTGAGGTACAGTAGTGTGTGCATCTCCTAGCTTCTCCCATTTCTTCTTGACTGAATTCTTGACTGACGCCAATCAATGTGGCATATTGTCAAAGAACAGACGACAATCAGTGGACATGATGCGTTTCATCGACTAGAGGTCTTTGAACTTTATTTCCTGGATTGACAGAGCATATGAGAACATTCTTATCCATCCCACTGGCTCATTTGGTGCCTGTCCCTTCTGTGGCAGTGCTTCCCACTCAAACTGTCCTTCTCGGTTTGAAATAGAACCTGCCATCACTGCTAAACTGAAGAGCTTGCAAGTCATTGGATCACTTTTTGGCCCGGTCTGATGCTTGTGAGGAATGATCAATTAATTTTAGGAATTGATCATGCTTGAGCACCTTCACATGGTACAGTAAGGAGATGGCCTTATTCTAGCAGTCTGAAATACCGTAAGGCAATGTCGTCTCTCAGGGTGAAGATACTGGCCCTCATTTATCAAACGATCGTACAATAAAAATCTGTGTGTACGACCATTTCCATGCATTTATCAGTTTGGACGTGATCGTAGGATACGATCAAATCTCACGACAGCTCTGAGTTCGTGTACGCAAGTTTGAGTCAGTGAGGGTTTGCAGCGCAGCAGAACATGAAAATATCAACCAAACTACAAACCGTCATTTAATCATAGGTATTCACATATCAGCACTAAGAATGAACCCATTTGCAAAGAAAAAGGAAAAAAAGGGAATGTAGAATGTATTCCCAAAATTACAAAAATAGCTGTGACTGAATTTTATTTCATTTTATTTCAATTTTATTTTTATTTCATTTATCTCAACAAATTATTAAAATCATTAACATGTACTTCTACGAGGCAAGTGCTTTGCACTCTTCGTGCATCTCATCACCCCGCTGGTAAACCTGCCACAGAGCAGGAGCAGGTAGGTAGGATGTGTCGAAGCAGCGGGATAAAACGCCGCTTTAGACTCAGTGAAAGTCAAAAATCAAAAGTCAAACCCACTTTGGTCCCTCATATGCAGCCAAAATTTAACCTATATGGGCCCCACATGCAATGCTGGCTGGGCATCGGATCTTTCCTCTTCATGGTTCAGACGTGTCTGCTTGGCTTCTTTAAAACCTTAATCACTGTTGTTCTTCCTAGATCTTGGTGAGGAGGTTCAGCGATGAACTCATTGTGCTTGGGACTGCAGCTACTGCTGACAACCTGCTGCTTAGCTGCTTCTCCAAACATCTTGCAACCAGGGAGCTGGAGTCAATCCCAGCTGCTACCAGGTACAAATGGTTGTGGTGCTGCCTGGATGGGGACACAGACAAACCATGCATGGTCATGCTGTCAACTTAGAATCACCATGTGACCAAAAATGCATGTTTTTGGATGGTGGGAGGAAGTTGGAGGGGAACATGTGACAGAAAGACCCCAGCAACAGTCTCGGTGCAGGTAACCACTACACCTGGGCAGCCTGCTCTCAGGGACTTAGCTGAATATTGTGGACAAGCTGACAAGGTGATAAAAGTACAGGTGCGTCCCAATACCCCCTACCCTAAATTTTTGGCGTTCCCATGAAGGTAGTGGTGTCCAAATTCCTCTTTGCATGTAGGGGTAGCGGGTATGAATCTAGCCCTTCAGAGCGAGGGATGTCAGATGCTAACTTGCTGAGGAAGGGCCAGAGAAAAGGGAACAACAGCAACCTCCGCAGAGCGACAGAACTCGGAGAAGAAAACTCACAAATGTATGTACAGATTACACACTTGTTTGTAACATTAGCCAGACTAGCCACACTGCTAGGCTAAAATACTGATGAAAAGCTTGCGAAGGCTTTTCGGCAGTTTACAAGACACAACAGTCGTCAATGGCAACTTCCTCTCTGTGTGGTTTCTTTGTTTATTTATCAACCAAAACATGATGAAGACGTATGTGCAAACGTCACTAGGCAGTCGCTTACGTGCCTGAACATAAATGCGGAAAGTGGCGTCCCAAATCCTAGGGAAGATTACAAAGCCCTACCTCAATTCAAGGGTGTAGTGATGATGAGTAAGGGCTAGTGGTTGAAAGTAGGGGGAACATTGGGATTTTCCCCTTTCCCCTTATACAGATGCAGACTACACATAAGTGGAAGACATAGCCATATAAGACATTATTGCAAACTCCCTCTGGAGATGAATATAGTATTTTTCATTTTCATTTAGATAAAACACTGAATTACTTTTTCCATTAATTTAATCTTTGAATAGGATATGCTTGCCAGTGATGCTGTCAGGGTCCATATTTAAAGTGAAGTTATTCCAGATATACTTAACAGTTTGGTAACAGATGAAGTTTTTTTCTTGCTGAATAATGCAAGCTCTAGTTTGGTAGATGTAAAAAGAAAAAAAAAGGGTTTTCTGCTTTGTGACCACACTGCAACTGCTACCACCGAATCTGCTAATATTCTCAACATTAGAGTTCAGTAAAGAGCACTATAAGGCAACAGAGTGAAATAAGGGGCAGAACATTATGCTTTTTCTCCCCCAGAACCAGTCCACGTACAACAATTAAAGTTGGCTATTAATTAATTGATTAATATAAATGTGGCAGGTTATTTAGATAACTTATGTAGGACACCAGTAGAATACCCACTGAAAGGAATTAACATTATTTGACCTCAATCTTTACTTCACTTGAGTAGGGAAACTCTTTATTCTTTTGAGTTAATTGCTTTCTAACTATGTTCATAATGAGAAGTCTGTAAAAGCTTAATGGAACGACTGGCTTGAATAATGCTGGTTCCAGCAAGGCTCTAGTTCTACATGGCTCACACAAGGACCTGACCTGCCCAGTGATTTTCTCACAGATACTATTTTTACTACATTCTTCTCATCTCCTACTATTTTTTCCCCATTCTAATATACTTTGGAGACTAGCAGTGATTTAAGGGACAAGAAGTGGTCAGTTTAACCGTTGTATTGTGTTCAACAGCTGCTGACGTCTTTAGTGTTGGTGGGTCAAATTTGACCCAGAATCTAACTATACCTAAAACACTCAAATAGTTTTAATCAATTATTGTTTTTCACCTCAAAGTTAATTCAGTATATGTTCATGTCCACCTAAATATTATTTTAAATGTAAATATTTTGGGGCCACATAGACCTTTTAGCTTATATTACACCACTCGTTTTGACAAAAAAAACAACAGCAACAACAAAAAAACTGTTTAAATTCACTGATTATATTTCCTTTGGGGATGACAATGGTCAAGATTATTATCTGAGTCTGTTAGATTGTTATTATAGTATAACAACCTCAAAAAATAGTTTGATTATTTTTCTTTTTTTTTCTTTTTTTAAATTTATTTATTTATTTTTTGCTTTATTATACCATACAATGCAAACAATGTTTATAGTGTGCAAACAAAACAGAACAACAAAAACAGAAACAGAAAAATTACAGAACAGATAAGTGTGATGCTCGAGGGTTTAAAATAGTCTTTTCAAGGGCAGAGATAGTTTGGTTTGCCTTGGAATTTAGGCTGAATCTAAGATTATCTATATAAATGTTAAAAGATGCCAGAAATGCACGGAAAGACTCTTTTTCTTAATGTAAAATTATTAACAAAAAATGACATATGTGGTGTTACTGGTCAAAAATGACCCATATAGATTTATATTGGGGGAAAAAGTCCTTTCTTTTCGTAAAACCAACTTTACCTTACTTATAATAGGATGTGCAAATTGAAAATAAAGGTAAAATGCCAATTGTAAAACAATGATTTTGTCTGTGTGTTTTTACATGCATGAATCTCAGTATTTGATCATATGTGGTGATAGTTGATGAACTACGGCTGCTCCACACATTTGTTTCAAACATTTCCAGTGACGGCAAGTTTGGCTTACTTGCCAAGTAGCTTGTTTCTGCCAACTGTAAACGTGGATTATTCATGTCAACAAATAAATGTCTGAAGTGACATGATACCATGAAAAATACAGTATCTTGACTAACCGTTCCATAAGCTGGCAGACGGAGAGACAGATGGCTTTTGAGTTTGATAAACATATCATCATTCGATCAATAAGCACGGGCCATTACAAGACGATTGGATGGGGTTTTTTCAGTCCTGTCTGTTCCACAGGAGACTAATTTTATTCTATTTTTGTGTCAGATCTTTTAATTTATTGGCTGCAGTTGGGGCGTGAAGAAGATTTTAAAGGTGCTATAGAAGATGTTTCAGTATTTCTGAAAGCAGAGCCTTTTAGCGAGTTTTTCAATAATGTGCATGCCCAAGACAAACCTGCTAGATCAGGGATCATCAACTCCTGGACCTCTTGGGCCAGTGTCCGTAAGGTTTTCAACATTTCCGTGCTCCAATACACACTGACTCAAATGAAATGGATCCGACAGCCTATGAAGTTCTGCACAATGACTCATTGATTTGGGTCAGGTGTGTTAAGGTGGCATTAAAAACCTTCGGGACACTGGACCAAGAGGTCCGGAGTTGGTGATCTCTGTGCTAGATTCACAGCTTCCTCCCCCGACCCCAGAACATGCAGGAACCACTCCGTTATTTAGCAGACAGCAGGTACAGATTCTCCATCATGTCATTAACGCAAGTAAAACAGAATATCGTTGTCTGATCATTGCTAACTGCTGGCAGAATGATTGTTTGCGACCTACTGGAAACGTCAGTGGAGACTGCGCTGCTTCCGGCATGCAGTACTCTCACCAATCAATCACTCTCATTGATCAGTCTGGGCTATTACCCATTGAATTGACCATCAATCACTCTTACGACTGTAGCAAAAGAGATTGACGAGACAATAAAACAAATGAAAAAGTAAAGGGATGAAGAGATGATTGGAGGATGTTTTTCAGCCCCATTACTTTAAAAGCTGGTGTATGATAATATTTACATATTTAAAGCTTTTAATTAATCATAGCGTTTGGGGTAGTGAACCCAATTTCATCGAATATTGCAAAAAATTGTTGAAAGAAACATCTTCTATAATGCCTTTAAAGGTGCCATTACATCAAATTTCACTTTTCTGGGGTTTTGGGGGTATAATATGATCTGTTGTGCACTGATGAGGCCATGTGAATGTCCCGAGAATCAGACAGGAGCTTATCATTCTACGTAGTTCTATCATTCTACGTAATTCAATTGCTCAAATAAGAGCACACTATCAAGTAAACAGCCCCCCCCATCCTCTCTCCTTCAAATCTCCGCTCTCACCCCCTCCCTTGGCTGATTCAACTGCATGAGCGACTGCTCTGCAGTCAGGTCTGGGTTTTCAAACAAATGGATTTAAAAGAAAACTTGTGCAGCAACACTGAGGGAGGCGACCACAACCTTGTCATTACCTGTAAGTTTATTTATTTTCTAAATGCTGTCTTGTCTGATAAACATAGCTCACTGTCTAAAATGCACATGATGCTAACAGCCTTTAGCAAACTCCGACCGCAGATTGACCTATTTTCTCTAAGCCCTCATAAGGTTATAGCCAAATAAGGTGTAGCCAATCAAAATGAAGTCAACTTGGTCTCCGGGTAAAGCTCCATATCATTACCGCACCCAACTCTTACTGAGGAAGGGAGGTCTAGTGTGCCACAACAATCCCCCGCTGTAAAAAGTGACGTTTTTTCTTTGGACTATTTACATATGCAGTAATGTCAACTACATGAACCAGTTTTTACTGCTATGTCATCACTCCTTCAAGCAATATGCCTTTAACCTTCTCCATCAGATTGAAAATTCTTTCCGATGGAGGCTGACGGACCAGCTGTCGTGTCACATTTCTGTTCAGAGTGGCATTTGACTGGATCAAAAGTGGTCCATAAACACAGCTATGAATGAATTAAACTCTTTGTCCATTCATCCATTTCCCTGCCACATCTCTCTCTGGTCACATTTGCTGGCTCATTCGGGGGATCCTGACTCAGGATAACTCCGTAATAAGTTAGAAGCATCTACATCCCCGCTGTATCTTTAGCTTGGCGACATGCAATGCTGCAAGTAGCGGTAGGTCAGCGTGAAGTACTGTTGCTGACATTAGATTGGCTGTGTGAGTAAATATGTGTGATCTGGATCGTGTTTTTTGCTGGACAGTGCTACTCAATGTTTTACTGTAGTTACCCGCATGTTGTCACCTGTGATTTAAAGGGCTGCATTGCAGTAAAGTAAGGAAAAAACATGTTAATTTTAACGTGCAGTCAGCTAGCTTGTATTTCATGCGCTGTGTAAATTTGCTGTGCAGAGCACGCAAAAGTACTGTGCACATGTAGGCAGCTTAGAAGGAACACCGGTGACAAGATCCTGAACCGTCCTGTTCAGTCTTATTCCACCTAAGTCCATATGCATCACTCCAATGTTGTTTTTTCAGTTTTACTTCCTGTCATTTTGTTTTTGCTGAACCTCTAATGCTTGTTTTTACTGCTTTAGCTTCCTGTTTTTAATGTTTTATCTGCCTGTACAGTGTCCTTGGGTGTTTTGAAAAGGCGCTTTCAAATAAAATGTATTATTATTATTATTATTACGATACACCTGAGGATTCACGTGGAACAGGTGAGGCTATATTCCTGCAATGAAATCTGGATCTTTGATTCTGTGGCACGCAACACTGCCAATACAAAACACACTTTCAAGCTCATTTCAGAAAAATGTGTTTGAAAAGGCCGTAACAATTTGTCTCCAAAACAGAATGCCACTTACTAACAGGACAGCATGAGAGCTGAACATTAAAAATTTCTCACTTCCCCTTTTTATTTGGGGATGATAATCTCCCCCTAGTTCTCGTTTGGGGAGGTTGTGGTGTTTTTTCCACCTCTTTTCTAGTTTCTTCCCCGAATACCCTTCAAGAAAGGAAGAATGAGAAAGTATCCAAATTCAAAATATTTAGTGTTAATTCCTCCTTTATCTCCAATTATTAAAATCTTCTATATTCGGAATGGTATTTTTCCTCTTGTTCTTCTCCCTTATGTAAAGCTCCTCTCGTGTCTTTTCCTCTATTTTTGAGTGGGCGCTGGCATCCGGGGTGGGTGGCAGTCCGCTGAGTGTGAATTAATATTCCCCCCCTGAAAATCTCACCTCCTTCCTTCAGTCTCCTCCTCGCGCTGGGGGATTTGATAATGATCGAGAAGATCCCGAGAGCCTTCCGCCCCGCTTGGAGGCGGGCTGCTTTTTGTGGTGGCGTTCTTGGGCCCTTCTTCTTATTATTATCCTCGGTTACTGGATATCTATTATTAAATTTCTCTCAGCAAGATAAACCTATCCTGGGCGTTGATGATTAGGCTTTATTAATATCTCCTTCTTCCCTGGTGGAGGTTATTATCTCTTCTTTTGGATTTTTTCCTCTCTCCCGTTTTAGTCCCTTTTATCTTTATCTTTTCCCTCATGGAGATTCTTCTTATCCTCTAGAGTTTCTTTTTGGCAGAATCCTCCTTCACCTCCCGGTGAAGCCTCTTCTTATCATTTTAGGGGTCTGAGGGCGTCCATTTAATCATGCTGGCTTGAGTTGTCGCTCTTTTTTCTGGGATTAGTTTCTCTTTTATCATCCTCTGATCCAGTCCCATTTTCTGATTGAGATTTGTTTTTTCATTGTTTTTTCTTTTTCTTTTTTTTTTTTCTCCTTTTTTCTTTTCGCTTTGGTTTCCCCTGCCTTCCCCCCCTCTTTCTCTTCGTTTTTCCCGTCTTTTCAAGAAAGGGAATGCTAAAGTATTCCAATTCAATTTCTGATTTATTCCTCCTTTTCTCCTTATTATCTTCTTTTCTGGCGTCTTTTCCTCTTCTCTCTTCTCCCCCCTGTACTTCTCTCGTCCCCCCCGTCCCGTGACCTCTTCGCTCGGGTGGTTTGGCTCCCCGCCTCTGATCTTCTTTGCCTGTCTCCCTCTTCCCTCTCTCCTCCTCCCCTGAGAGTTTTGATCGCGGGTCCCAGAGCCCCTTCACCCCCCTGCTTTGAGGGCCGCTCCTTTTTGTGGCGTTTCTTTGCCTTCTTCTTCCCTTCTGTTTCTTCCTTTCTTTTTTTTCTCTCCATCCTTCCTTTTGCTTTTTTTTCTCCCTCTTCCCTTGTTTCCTCTCCTCTTTTTTTCCCTCTCCCTTTTTCTCCCCCCCTTTTCTTTTCCCTCCTTTTCTTTCCTCCCTTTTTTTTTTCTCTCCCCCCTTCCCCCCCCCTTTTTTTTTTTTCCTTTCCCCCCTCCCTGGTCTACTAACAGTAACTGTAGCAGAAACTGTAGAAGATTCATAATTATCCTTTTAGCAGCTTTCAGTCTTGTTTGATCAAATCAGGGAACGATCTGTCATGTGGCTCTTTAAGATACTGAAACAAAAGAACAAAGCCATCTTATCCATGTGTCACAGCCCTGTCATCACTAATCTTATCATGTCACTGCTGCTTTGCCTCTAAGGTCTTCTGGGGCTGATCTGGCTTTTCCTTTTATGCTATCCACATCTATCTGTCTCACCCATGCCATTGCTGGCGGTGCTTCCTGCTGCCTTCCATCTCACTACTTTCCAGGTACAAACACTCTCTAAAAAAAAATTGATCACTTTGAGGCTTTATAGTGCTCCTGTTTAAGATTTTGTTTTTAACTTTTATGTTTTTGTGTGCATCTTTTTGTTAAGTCATTCTGTATTTTAACACTATAAGGTCTAACAGCCCCAAGTTCATGCGGCCCATCTGGAAAACTCTGTTTCCGATGGTCAGACCTTTCTATAGACCAGTATAATAAACCACTAGACACTTGGGTTTGTATGCAACAAATACACAGCCATCCATCAATAATAAATGTAATTATCTAAAAACAGTCATTTGAGAGAATGTTTTCACACATCCAACCGTCTCTGTGGCAGATGTGCTGGAAAATGTCAGTAATGCATCAAATCCAAGAGATAACGGCCACACCTGCTCCCACATCACTTATTCATCATACTTCATATCAACATTTCAACCCAGGAGCCTTCCTGCTGTGAATGCATTGTTTTTGCCCTGAGGGTGGTGGTGGTGGTGGGTGGGGGGGAGGGGGTGTAATTCTTAGAGCTTGTGCAACTGAACATCTAAACTAACAAACAGCTTCTAACCTCGCAACGCTCAGGAGTGGAATCTTGATGAGGTACAACAAGGATGCAGGATAACAGGTTAGAGAAAAAAACATCGTCCTTTTCATGTGGGTCCCAAGTCACATAACAAGCCACGTTTCCATGGAGACGTTTTCCCCCATTTGGTTTGAAATAAATCGGATTTAAGATGCAGGGCAGCTCTTTCCATGGGATCTGTTCCCATCTGGTGTGTACATGCACCAACATCCCAGCCAGCATTGCAGGTGGGGTCCATTTAGGTTGAATTCTGGCTGCATATGAGGGACCAAAGTGGGTTTGTCCCACGATTTCCATAGTGGCCCCACCTGTATTTTCCCATGTGGGCGTCCCCATATGGGGCCCATGTAACTTAAACTATGAAATCTGCCGATTTGCCCAGTTCAACCCCATGCCTATAGGCTATATTACATACTAATCCCTTCAGAATAGAGCTTCTGAAGGGATTAGTATTACATAGGGACCACATGTAATAAATAAATACCCCCCAATATCTGTTTTTTCTGTTACGCCATTCTCACGGGATAACTGAATTCTGAGATTTAACTGAAATTCACAAACATCTAGCAGAAGATGTCAATGCGCTGCATATTGCGCAGCATCTGCTCATATTGGCTGTGTTTCCATCAGGAGCACGTGATCATTTAGAGACAAATGTGTTGAAAAACTCACGGACAGTCGTTACCAATGCTTTAAGAACTTGCACCATATCAGTATGTTGTCCAAAATGAATATTTCTTGCCGCAGGAAAATGCTTTTTAGGGATTTGTCATATACAGTAGGCCATGTGACTAGTGAAACTTCCCCCGATCACTCCAACTCCAAAGTTAATGCTTTATAAATGATCAGAAACATAATAAATGGAAGGAAAACTTATTTTCAGCCTCCATTCATCAAAAAGGAAATGAAATGTGTCCAGGAAACAAATACCACCAAATCACGTCATTTCTGTCTAAATCACAGAGATACCTATTTGAATTGGATTAGTATTATCAGAGGACCTTGGATTTTTAGCAAATTATGTAATTTGTGGGGAAATTATTACATCACAAATCACAGACATGGCCGATTTGCACGGGATTAAAATCACAGACAACCTCTGTAATTATTACAAATTACACGTGGTCCCTACACTAATCCCGTCAGAATAGGGCTTAAGACACAGATCAATGTGAGTCGTTAATGGTTTAGAGAGTACAGACACCATTTTTCGAACTTCAAACTATTCTCCAGACTTGAAATGATTTTCATAAACATTTCTCCTGTTTATGTTTAGCTGTCATCACCACTGGTTGAATATTTACAGTAGTCCTGCTCAGGAATACAGTAACTTGCTGTTTTATGGGGACAAACTGACTTCTCGACATATGTGGTCACCGGTAACCTTCAGCTAAGTAAAGATGATACTAGCAAGAAACTCTGTCCCTTGTATTACTCCCAACTTCACTAATATGCATACAATGTTCATGAAGTGGATGACTTGTAAAATCTCACTAAGCCCAATGACCTTTTGATACCATTTGAAGGCTAATCCTCTTTTGCAACATCTTCATGATAATTATAGTGTGAATCTGTTTCAAATTAGGAGGCTAAAAATAGAGACAGACACACCTATTTGTCTGGGAAACCATTACTGAGTCATATTTAAATCTAATCTCCCTGCCGGCTTATTTGACAAAGCCTCGCTTTTGCATAGATGCAGCAACACACACAAACCCTGCACTGGATTAACAGAGAATAATGAGTTAGGTAGGGCGTGCTGCTTATATTTGACACCCAGAAAAAATTGCTGCACTTCTTTGCAGGTTTCAGACATTGCTCATAATTCAATTTTTTTCACTTCTGCAAGGCCCTCGTCTTGTTTAAACACAGCTCAGGGAGCCTTGACAGTAGGGATACCCATAAGAGATGGCATGTCAGGGTGAGGAATAGGCTAACTAATGAGGACTCTCATAATCCTTTAGCTCAAGCCTAATGGGCCATTTAAAGGAAGACAATGCATCTTCTGGCACATAACCTCTCTCTTCCTTACACTCTCATTTGTATGAAATCATGTTACAGGGAGAACACAATTAGCTTAAGCTGTGATAAAGAACCACAGAGCTTTTTCTCACTAAAATAATATCGCACTTCAGAGCTTGCATTAATCAGTAATACCACTACATTATAATACTCACACAAAATAAATCAGCAGTTGGAACTGGTATTAGCAGTCGTTATGATAACAGGATGTTCTTGGTGTCAGATCTGCAGACTCCGTTAAAGGATAAGTTTAATTTCTTTTCAACCTGGGGCCTCATTTATAAAGCTTGCTTACGCACAAAACCAGGCTAGCGAGTGTGTAAGCAACTTCTTATGCAAGAGTTGGGATTTATAAAAAAAACTATCTTAAGAATGTGCGTAACTTTAAGCAAACTGCAGACCTGCTTACGCACATTTTGGAGACTGCCCAGAGGAAAATAATTTTGGAAAGGAGATCTCATAAAGGTCTAATTTACTTCTAGACAAATGTGAGATCCACGTGAGAGCTAAATGAGACAACGGCTCATTTCTCCTGTTTCTCAACCTCGCCTCCAAATGGAGTTTCACAAAATCTCAACCTAGTCTCACTTCCAGTTCCAAAGGAGATCTCAATCTTTTCTCAAATAATTCTCAGGATGTCTGCATTAAGACTCAAATAAGATGATTTCTCCTGGTGAATTTTAGGAGAAACAAAAGAGAAATTCATGAGAATGATTTGAAGCCTGGATGAGGCTGGGATGAGATCTGCTTTTTGTCTCCTGAGATGCAAAGAGAAAGCTTTGAGAAGTAAAATTTTCCTCTGGGTGGGGATCGAGCCCCGTAGAGGCTCTCCGTATGTCCTGTCACTCTCAAACATTTAAAGGTTGAATCTGGAATACGGACAGAACAGCGACATCACGCGTGGGTTGTAGTTGCAACGGCAGAAAAACAACTCCAGCCGCTGGGATGCCAGGCTGACTGCCGATACGCAAGTGAACAACAGTCTGCAGCATGTCCAACAAGTAATGCGGAGGAGTTTATAACTGACAGCTAACATTAGCCACGTTAGCAACTGATCTAAGCATATTAATACTGGGGACACGTGTGCGTAATGCTGCGCATGGATGCATCGGTGCTGCTGGAGGATGTACAGATGGAAAAATTAGAAGGGAACATGTTTTCAGGAATTCACCAGGATTTCCTGGCCCAATGATGATGATAATGATGATGATGATGATGATGATGATGATGATGATGATGACTGGCTAATAAACAGATTTACTTTTGCTGCGCTTTTCTCTACAAACTGGACCCAGATAGACTGCCCCGCTGAAACCGTGCCCACCTGACGCATCAGCGTGCTCCGTCGTGGAGCCGTCAGCCTCACCAAAGACCGGCTGAGGTGTTTAGATGAGCTGCACCACAAAACACTAAGGGCGATTTACGAAAGGTTTGGGCGTGTTAAAACGGGCGCTATCGTCATTACGCACGCAATAATCTGCGAAGCTGATTTACAAAGCAGGGCAAAAGGAGGTTTGCGCCTGTTAAGGGGCAAAATAGCGCCGCTGTCCATTTTGCGCATCTGCTGCAGATGAATATGCAAACTGGGCGTTTCTACCAGAAGGCGCAAAATATTGGGAGGAGACTATGCAAAACCTCAGTTTAACACGCGCAATGTGATCTATCAACCGTTCAACGGAAAGCGGGCGCAAAAAATTGCGTGTAATTTAGCACGTCTGACAAGCAGGTATAACATGCATTTATAACTATAATGGCTGAAAGATGCTGCACACAGGACTGCAGACATCGGGTCAGAATCATTTCTCATGATGTGTTCAGGCGACACGTCAAGTTTTCATTATTTAATTAAATAACAATCAACATCACTGTTAACACGGGTTATTCTAGACATTAACCAGAACATCTGCAGCTGCAGCATCAAAGCTTACATTAATTATGTCTTTTTATTTTCTTTTACTTTTTGCCAATGGCATATTTTAAATTAAAATCATCTCCTGCTCCTCCACACCGCAGCGACTGCTGCTGCTGTTCTGAGGTTGCTTTCCTGCGTGAAGTTGGCCCCCACCCCACAAAAAACTCAGTGAAAATAACCAGTAACGCACAAACTATTGATAGTACTTTTTAATAAGTTTTGCTTGGGGTGGGGGGCAATTACACAGGTCCGGCGCCTGGCATTGTGCCAAAGAGCGCGCGGTCTGTGCGTAATATCAGATCATCTTCAACAGCATGTCCTTATCCACGTCCTTAAACTGGCCTCTTCTTACGATCCACAGAGAAACCTGCTGCATTATTTTTATTTATAGTTATTATGAAGAGTTCATTTGCAAAAACAGACAAATGCCACTGTGGAAAAACAGAGTTAACTGCTTTTGTTGCGTCGGATACAAACGTCATATCTCCATTTTACATCATTAAAACCCTCTACTTCATGTGAGCTTGATTTGCTGAAAATATTTTAAAAAAGTAAATGAAGAGTTTATGTGCAAAAGCAGTTAACTCCGTTTTTTTCTAAATGGTGTTTGTCTATTTTTGCAAATGAACTCTTCATATTTATCTTATATTCTGTTTTTTATTTGCCTCATCATGTCTCTGAAACTAACATCTCTCTATCAGGATGAATTTCATTTTGCATTTACCACATGCTCTTCTGAACTTTCCGTGGCGCAGGGAGAGCGCACGCTAAATCCTCATTTAAATCCTGCTGTTTGCGCCTGTTACAGATTGCGCGTGTAATCTTTGTAGATCACCCGCAAACGCTAAAATGATAGCGCACGCTATTTTTTTTGCGAGGCAAAGACATTAGACTCGCAATTTGGATTCTTTGTAAATCAGGCCCTAAAAGGATTTGTGTCCTGCACACAGTCGCACTGACGCGGCGTTCCCTCCACAGTTCCACAGCAACTCCTGGAACAGACTTTAGTTTATCCTGATTCCACCTGTAACGGCCCAAAAAATATTTTTGTGAGGCTCCAACTCACAACAAGCACCCCGACTTCAGTCTCCGCGAAAATATTTTTCTCCGTTTCTTCTCTATTCTTCGTAGACCTCTAAGCTACTTGCCCCTGTTCCTTCAGCTCCTTCTTTTTATGGCTATACATCTGCCATTCTTTGTAGAGACTATTCGTGGGAGGGGGGCGTGTAGGGGCGGTTCACCTGCCCAATTCTCAGACTGAAAATTATCTAGAAAGAGGAAATTTTATAAAGGTATTTGTTCGCGCTCTTTTTTCACTCTGATTTTTATTTCCCATTCTCATTTTTTTGTCTTTAAACTTATGGATTTTTTTATCATTATCCTACACCCAGATCCTTCACTGAGTCCCTTAATCCTTCTCTCTAGGATTTTTTACAGGATTTTCCTCCCTCGAAAACTATTTACATTTTTTTTCATTTTTAGGCCTATATTTCATTTTTCCTCCCTTCACTTTCCATCCACTTCCGGTGGCGGGGGCGGCCCTTCACTAGACATTATCTTCTCCACAGTTCCCTCATTTTTTCATCAATTTTTTAATTAAATTAATTAATTTTATTTTATTGATTATTTTTTTCTTTTAATTTAAAATTTTCACATTTTGTTTTATTTTTCTCGAGATTATGCTATCTTCCCCTCCCAGCTTTCCGACGGGCGCACTCTTTACGCAACCCCACCCCAGACATTTTTAGCCCCCGATTACCCTCACAGAAATCTATATCTACTCTTTTTAGAATATTATTCTTTTTTTTTTTTTTTTTTCTTTAAATTCTTGGGAAAATTCAAGAATTTTACTGCAGACAATGTCTTCTCCCAAGACTTCCCCTCCCCCCCCTTTTTCTTGACCTTCCCCCTAGAAGCCACCTTACCAAATTTTTTCCCAAATGAAACTAATTGAGAAACTTCCCCCATCAGTGAATGCACGCATATATAGATTTCTTTTTTATTTACATTCATTGTTACTCGCACCCAGCGAGAAACAGCCTCTTTTTTTTTATTTCTATCTTCAATTACACACTCATTTATTTCATTAATAAAATCCTCAAATATCCCCCACAACACACACAGATCTCTTTGTTTTTTATTTTATTTTATTAATTTTTTTTTTTATTAACGAATACAAAATTACCCGCTAGATTGCTGTGTTATATTTATTTTATTTCTTTCAGTCTCCTATTAAGCTTTCAAATCTCAGAGTTGCTCATTATATCGAAACATCCATAGGTCTTTCATTCCATTTATGTAGATTGGCTTGTGGGGGCGGAATATAGCCAAATTTCCCCCTTCCGGGGTGATTTTGGAGAATTTTTATCTTTTCCCGTTTTATATCTATATTTTTCCTCGCCTTTTTTTTGCATCTCCTTTTAGTAAAGATCCTCCCGTTTATATAGGCCCCTCCTTATTTCTGAGTATATCTCCCTCCTGTAGTTTTTCATCATTTAGTCCTTTGATATTTCATATCTTCCTTCGTTCTCCGTAGGGAGCGGGCAGTCCTATTGATATTCTTCTCCTTATTTCATCATCTTTGTAGATGAATATTCTATGTAGGAGTCTATTTCATTAGTTCAGAGTTTCCATTTCTATTTTTCTGATATAGCTCTCTTCCCTTCTCGGGTCCATTTCCCGCCCCGTTTCCTATCTCGGCTATCTCTCATTGCATGTCTCTTCTTCTTTATTTCTTGTCTGCGATCGAGTTTTCTCAGATATTCTTCCCGGCTCCCATCCCCCATTTTCTGCTCCCGGGCGCTCTTCTCCGATCGTATCAGCTCCCAGTTCCTTGTTCCTTCCTCCCCCCCGCCCTCCCCCCCCTTCTCTTCCCCCCCTTTTTTCTTTCGTCTCATCAAGATTACACTAACTTGGCAAGGGAGTCATCACCCGGAAAACAGCATTTTTCTTGTTAAAACATGGATATTATTCGTGTTGGACCTCATTTGAAATTTGCCTGTAAAACCTGAGTTAGAAAGCGGCTTAAACTTCGTTTAGACTCTTTGTTAAAACCAAAAGAGGCCACAACAATCTGCAGCCTGCAGTAGGTTCAGTTCAGCTCTGTGTCGTCCTCACCTCCTCCATACAGGAGCAACTTTCACTAGTTTGGATTAAACCAGGCAAAGACGACATCATCACTACGTTTGGAAAGGAGCTGATTCCAGCTGTTAGGGACTAACACGCATTGCTGTCGGTAAGTTTCGCTGCTTGTGTAACGTTCTGCTTTATTGTGGATGAGACCGTGGTGGACAGTAGACAGACTAGCTAACTGCTAGCAAGCTAACTGTATAAACTCAAATGCCATCTGAATTACGACCCCCGTACTTCGTACTAAATCTCCGGGATGCGTTGTTAGGCCACGTGAACGTTTCGTAAACGGCTCCACCATCAGTTTCTTCTTTTTTAAGTTTGTGTCTAAGCAGCAGAGGACGGCTGTCACACACAGTGTTTACAGTTTATGTCATGCAGCCGATAGCGGCGGTGATGCTGCTATTACAGTCTTCCCACTAGAATACGGGAATAATTTCTGCCACCGCCGTGGTTTAATCCTACATGTGACCATGGTGAAAGACTAAATAAATCATAGTCTGAACTGGAATAAGTTATCAGGGAGGGTTTTCTGAAGATCAGTCACGCCTACTGTCCTATTTTCACCATTTTCAACTGTTCACATGCATTGTTTTGATTTTTGAAATCCAAACAAATACCAGGACTCAAACATTACATTTCCAGACACTTTCACGTCATATCTTGACCTAATCTGCATTAAAAGTCGAGTTTTATATGTAAAATACACGTCTTCTGATAGTTAAATAATGCTTTTCCTCTGTTTTCTTGCCCCCTGGTTGCGTGCGCATCCTATCTGTGACGTTGCTCAGAAACCATCTATAGACTCCTAGAAATAAAGTCCAGGTTGAAAAAAAAGACAATTATCCTAATATGTAAGAATTACTGACATCTAGTGGTAAAGATGGGTATTGCAAGAAAAGATGTTTTCTTTTAGATGACTTGATATTCTGAGCACTGTACTGAATGTATGGTAGCTGTTAGAGGCCAAAATTTTTCCAGACATAAATATGTTTTTATCTGTGAGTGGATCCAGTGGTCTCAGGTGTAGCTATGAATGCACGATGAGTAACTATTTTTAATGTCTTTTAAGGCATTACTTATCCCAGACAGTGCTCTAACTCTCATTAAACAAAGCTGGTACAGCAGTTTTAAAGTTCAGAGGGTTCTCCCTTCACATGCATTGTTCAGTTTATTCAGAGACACTGTAGTAAAAATGGTGGAACAATTATGGCAGCCTCCATATGTGCACTGCTCAGCAAGTAGATATAAATGACTCATTCTAAGTAAATGAACATGTAACAGCTGTTCTAGTGCAGCGATTACACATCAATAGAAACAAAGTTTTGAATTATATATCACATTTTACTGCCACTGACCTTTGATTTTTTTACATACTGTACCTTTAAGTTTTTTTGTGGATGATCTCCACATGACTTGTATTGATGGTCATGAGCTTGTACCAGTGCAGCTTATCTGATCAGATCTGTGCTGTGATATGATGGATAATAAGCTGCTATTGTAGCTGTAAAAAACAGCTCATCAATCTTGCTTTCTAAAGTCTTCCTTCCTGGCTAACAGCCCAGGGTGAAACGATCTGCTCTCACCCCGAAAATGATGTTTCAGTCAGGACTCGGTCTCCCTGCTCCCCAGCTGATATCCACAAGTCCTATTATGCGACTACAACCTCCTCTCTGGTCGATCTATATGCCTGCCTCCTGAGTGTTCCCTCAATGAATATGTATGTTTATGAATAATTGCAATTTTTTGGTTAAATTGCTGCTGGCTGTCCAGGCTGCGCCGCAAGGCTTACTTTGTCTTGCATAGTATTTTTACTCTTAAAACTACTTTTTGTTGAGGACGAAAAACTGATGTAATTAAAAATAAATACAGGAAAAATATAAAATTGACTCAATAAGGAAATAAATATGCCAATAAATTAGACAAAAAATATTTTGAAATATTTTTCCCTCTTTTTCATCCAGAAATCTATCAAATGTAACATGAAAGTAAATTTACATTGTTATTTTCAACAATTTTAATTAATGTCTATTTATTTTTCCATGTAATTTTCAGTTGATTAATTTGTTTATTTTTTTTTAATTTTCAAAAGTTATTCTTGAGATGCATCGATCCAATACCCTGACTGGATATCTGCTCCGATATTGACTAATTAGCTGTATCGAATATCGGATGAACATGGCCGATCCAGCATTCTGATCCGGTCATTTCTTCTTTTTAAAAATAATCTATTACTATCATGCATTTTAAAATAACTGTTTGCAGAGTGTAGTTTTTCTTTTTGCTGCTAATATACACTTTATTATTTGTTAATAAACAATAATAGATACATTATCTGTGTTTATTTGTTAGCTTTTTTTTTTTTAGACAAGGCTAAATGTTTTTGTCGAGCTTGATGCCTGGGAAGGCATACAGTTTATTTTTTCAACAGTAGAATTGTATCGGGTATATGCTCAGCCCAGCTATCCGTATCGGGTTGGATTGGAAAAAATTGGATCAGTGGATCTAATTTATTGTTCACAAACATATTGTAAAAAGTATAAACAATTATTGTGTTTAAAATTGTGCAAATGAGAGGTAAGAAACCCAAAAGGACTTATATGAAAACTTCACAGATAAAAAGCATGAAAAGTAAAAATAACACAAATTAATCAAAACAAAAAAAGAAAAAAGTGGGAAAAAAAATAACAGTCAAGTGAGTAATTCTAATAAAATATAAGAACAAAAGAAATGACTGAGTGAGATAAGACAAGAGTACAAAACAATTATAAACAGCATAAAAATATAAATGAAACATTGTTGATTATAAAATGTAAAGCACTTTGTTTCACTAATGTATGAAAAGTGCTTTATAAATACATTTCTGTCATTTATTCATTATGATAGACAGAACATGATTTAAAGAATCTAAACTGGCATATCAGCTAATCCTCATGGGCCAGGATATCATCGAGGGGGGGGGGAGTATTTGTACGTCAATTCGGGTGAATTAAAACAAAAAAAACCCCAAAACATTGAAGACGACATGTGAAGACTGCTGCACCGGACTTCCGGTATGCTCATGGACTAGTCAGATGCATTCGTGGGTTAGGGTTAGAAACTTATTTTCCCCCACCAAAAACTCGTTAACCGAACTTTGTGTGGCGTATATGTTTTATGAGTGGGAAGAGATTTACAAGAGGCAAAAAGAAGAAAGAAAATAGGCCTAAAAGTCAAGAAAAAGGCAGCTTGGCAAAAGCTAACGCTAGCAACTCAGAGGATGCCCCGACGGTTGGGACTGGCGGAACTCGAGCGACCTGATGGCAGAAGTCTGATCAGACAAAGGACTACGCTTCCCATACGTCAAGAAATCAACCTTATGGGCCAAGAACTCAACTGCAAACTCGACAACTTTACAAAAGAGATGCAAAGCTTGTCTGACCGGGTTAATGAAGTGGAAACTTGTGGGGGGTGCATGGAGGGACTGGGCAGCAGAGGTACATGTGTGATCTCTGCCTCAGTCAAACAACAGAAGGTCCTCCAAGCCAAAGTGACGGACCTGGAGTCCCGATCTAGAAGAAACAATATCCGGATGTTTGGACTGACAGAGGGAGAGGGGGAAGATCCGCTCCCCATTTCATTACGACTCTGCTTAAACACGAGCTGCCACTCTTGAAAGATTTGGATCTGAAAATTCAATGGGCACATTGCTCCTTTGCGCAGAAACCTCGCCCCGTAGACCCACCACGGCCAATTATTATAAATTTTCAGGAATTTACAACCAAAGAGCTGGTACTGAGGGAGGAGTGGAAAAAAGGGGAAAATAATGCACGGGCAACTGTGTTCTCTACTATCATGACTACGCGGCTGAGATTGTTAAGAAGCGCAAGGAGTTCAACGCTGTTAAGAAAGCTTTAAAGCAGTAAGGAGTGCGCTTTCAGACGCCTTTCACAAGTATAAGGACCCACTGGGACACTGGAGTCAAGACCCACAGCAGCGCAGATGCAGCAAGGTAAGAGCTACAGAAACGAGGCATCTCAGTGGACCCACCGCGGGTGAGGGACAGCGAGCATGCGCTGGACGCTGGCCTGTCGGAGCTTCTCGGAGGGGAGCGGAGATCAACCGTCAGGAGAGGAGCAACCCCCACGGCGCAGAGCGAGGGAGAAACTGAAGGGGTTCCAGAGAGATGACGCGAGGAGAACAGCTGAGGTTCTTTTGTCAATTTGCTACATTCTGGTGAGGTAGCTTTCACTGTGCGGGTTTTGCCTTTAAATAAGCATTTGACCTCATTTTTTTTTGATCAGGGGGAGAGATAGCAATCACAGCCTTATTAACTTGGACTTATAGGATGGTGAAATATCTTTTGTTAGAATTGATTACCAACTCTAGTATTGGGCCCTCTCTAGAGGAGAGACTACACCCTCGACCCTCCAACTGGGTCCATCTGGAGGGAGTTAGATCTCCATTTTTGGGAGTCATTGTTCTATTGTGTTTACTTTTGTTATTTTATTGTGTTTGTTAAAGTTCACAGTTCCTCTCTGGGGGAGATCAGTGTTTCATTAGAAGCTTTCATATGCCAAAGCCCGGTAATTTAAAGATCACGTCCTTGAATGTAAATGGCCTAAGAAATCCAATGGGCTGTATGCACGACTCCACTACTTCCTGAACTTAAGCTAGCTCCTTTGTTTCCTGTCTTTCATTACTGGACGAACTGATTAATCCAGGTGCGCCTGGCCAGTTACTGAGATCAGACACACCTGTATTATTCAGTTCATCAGCGATTCAATGTTCCCCCCCCTATGGCCTGAGAGCAGCCTCTATGCAACTTTGCCTGCGCGGACCCGAGCAGAACTTGCGACAACAGAAACCGCTGTATGATACTCAGCTCCCCTATCTACCCAGCTGCTTCCAGCTCTGATTTGAACCAGACTACCAGCACTAATTTGAAGAAAACATTTCTTTAGCTTCACACCACCTAAACACGGCTCCTGGCTCTCATAACCAACTCTTTGCTGGACCAGAGTGATTCACGTAGCTGCGCTGCCTGGGCGCCGGGTGAAGCATCACTGCTTCAGGCTCAGTAATCACTTGTCATGTCTGCAAAAAGTAAATAGTAAATGAAAGTAAATAAAAGTATTCTTACCTGCTACCTGACAACACCAGAGAAAAATATAATCCACGGCATATTTACCCGCAAATCGCGGGTAAAACGTCCCGTTTCAGAAGATAAATGCTTAGAAATATATCCAGGGATCAAAATAGAGGAAAGACAGGTATAGAAGCCGTCTGTGTGCTGTGGGGGTGTAGGGGGGTTGAACTTTATGACAGTGAAAGTACGCCACTAGGGGAAGCCCCGAGCTGAGTTACTGAGTTCTGCTTTAAGATACAAAAAACTACATGAAGAATGGGCTACTATGCATGTCTGCACTACTTCCTGAACTTCGAACAGCACCAGTTGCTGTCCCAGCCTATTAAGATTGACAAACTGATTAACCCAGGTGTGTCTGACCTCAGTAACCGGCCAGACACACCTGGAGGACTCAGTTTGTCCAGTCATTGAAGACAGGAAGCAAAGGTGCTGTCTGAAGTTCAGGAAGTAGTGGAGCCATGCATATAGCCCA
>JALJCO010004726.1:0-46730 GCA_023101725.1 Atherinomorus stipes | reverse complement strand
CGGTCCACCGTTACCAGAATAGTACCGCAATACTAGAGCATTAAAACGGTACTATACCAGCATTTAAAAGAAACGGTACTGCATCAGCACCGCATCAGATTTCATTCTAATCTGATGCTTTCTGATATCAGAAATGATGAATAATCGTGAAGCTAAACCTCCTCTAAAAACATTCTGTTTCGGACGTGATTGAATAACATTTAAAGCTTGGTATATTAAACTCCCTCTCTTTAAAATCCCGGGAGCGGCTCAACACGTGCAGATGACAAAACAATGCATCCTTGGTCACATGATCAAAACAACGCAGGCAAAACTTCTGGTTCTTAAGATCAAGGCAGAGTCAAGTAAACGGGCTCAAATGTAAAATCCAGAGTGGAAACATGATCCATTTTTGACGTTTGACTGAAGTCTGGCCCTCACAGGAAGACAAGATTCTCACCCATTACGTACCTCTGATTTTTGTGAAAAAGGTCTGTAGGTAAATAGGAGCCCGTCTCTTTAAGCGCAGCGAGGCCAGTGAGTGTGACGTAGTTACTCATGCGGGGCTCTCAGTAAAGCAGCTTCACTAAGGAGGAGACGTCATGTAGCAGACAGGCTGGTTCATGGCGAGTGGACGCTGCCACAGATGAAGTTTGAAGTGTTGCCTCCGTTAGCAAGACGGACTTTATAGCATCGCTTCCACTGCAGTGCTTCAGTGTTCAACAGCTCGTCTTCATCATTAGCTTTGAATCCGTAATACTTCCAAACTGTACTTGAGCCCCTACTTTATCAACACGGGCTTTTCCAAAGCCGTCATCTTTCTTTTTTCCTCTTAACGACAACTACGCGGACTTGGTGACTTCAGTCAGTCGGGTGCTGATGTTGGTCAGTTATGTAAAAAAAAAAAAAAAGCACAAAGTTTCTTCCAGCCCAGTAGAAACCTACAGAAGCCTACATACGACACATAAACGGTTAATAAATACATTTTTAATTTTCTTCAACATTATTACATCCTTAAAATGTTTAAATTAGTTTAAAAATGGCTACAGAGATGAACTGACTGATGTTATAATGGTCAGTCAGACAAACATGATTTTATAGACATTACCTCATACCCAAATAATGTTTCATATCATAAACTGTTGAGACACAGAATTAAATAAATGAATATTCTGAAACACATTAAAAACTATTCCAATAGCCTTACAATATTTAATTCATTTAGATAGTTATACAATTACCGTACCGTACCGTCTTCTTCCGCTTATCCGGGATCGGGTCGTGGGGCAGCTGCCTAAGCATACAATTTATACAATTATACAAGTTATACAATTTATTTTTCTAATTATGTCCATATAATGTTTTATGTATAGATTGATTTTTATTTTAATTTGACATTGCTTTATATTACTGGTTCTCTGTGTTCTAAATGGAAGATTTAACTTATTTATTTGATTATTTTAAAATAAAGACTGTAGGAACAATAACACAAATAAAAGAAATATTGACTTTGGTTTACCTTTTAAAAAAGTATTGAAAAGTACTGAAAAGAATCGAAATACAAAATGGTATCGGTATCGAAACAGAAATTTGGTATCGTGACAACCCTAATCTGCCATGAGAAAATGTTTGCTTTTACCTGCTACTTCCTGGCCCTGTTACAGTTCAGGTAGGATGAAAATGAAGATGTACAGTACAGGTAGGATGAAGATGATGCCGGACAATACTGGTGGGATGAAGATGATGCTGGACATTACAGGTAGGATGATGATGATGATGATGAAAAATACAGGTAGGACGAAGATGATGCTGGAGAGTACAGGTAGGAAGATGGTGATGGTATTAATGGACAGTACAGTTATGATGAAGATGATGTTTAAATTCTTCCCAAATTAAATATCAGACAAATCAGGATAGATTTAAAAAAGCATTCTAACAGTCGTTTTGTGAAATGAAATGTTATTTCCATTCACCGATTATCTGTTTCCACCTGTTCTGGTCCAGTTAAGGGTGTGTGTGTGTGCGTGTGTGTGTGTGTGTGTGTGGGGGGGGGGGGGGGGGGGCTGACTCCCAGCAGTCAGCAGATAAGAAGTCTGACATCGAAAGCAAACCCCCAGAGAAACCAGTAACATCGTGAGAACCCTTACATATACGGAAAGAACACTCTGACTCACAGTTACCTGTTTGTTGTTTGTATTTTCATGTTTACATGTTATTTTCATGATGTGCGATTTTGCAGTTTGTTCAATCTTACTGGGATTCATTTCAGGTCATATGATTTGCTTTGTTAAGAAATCATATTTCTATATCAGGTTAGATTTTTCTTTAGGGAAGAACATGTTTTTGCAACAGCAGAGTTTGTATTTAACCATCTTTTCAAATAAAAACTCGTCTATTGAACGTTTTTCTGAAAAATCAGTTGATGAAAGTGGAAAGACTGAAATAGAAGGATTACACATCAAAGACCTGCAGGTAGGAGCAGCCTCTGAGGGCTGCTTGCAGCGTTGGAACTGGTGACATTGGAACATGTCTCTGAGGCATCAGTGGTTTGTTTTTGTTGTTCTGGATGAGCAGAGCACCAGCAGGAGGACCTCCGGGATTCAAGGCTTCACACACGAAGAAGAAATGGGTCAACAATGACGTCATTTAGGAAGGACTGCAGTCCGGCAGCCTGCAGACTGATGGTGAAGGACGGAGAATTTTAAATCTGATGATGATTATTTTATCTGCCTCATAATAAAGCAATGTTTTTTGTTTATTTGTTGTGAGTTGATTGATAGATCCATAATGAGAATCACGTCGAGGGTTTTGTTGGTTCAGTGCAATCAAGTGTCTTACTTCCCAAGACACATTAAAAGCTAATATTTAACACCAAATTAGTTTCTATAGTGGTCAGGGGAACACATTTAGAATATACACACACCGGCCACTTTATTAGGTACACCTGTCCAACTGCTCGTTAACACAAATTTCTAATCAGCCAATCACATGGCAGCAACTCAATGCATTCAGGCATGCAGACATGGTCAAGAGAATCTGCTGCAGTTCAAACTGACCATCAGAATCAGGAAGAAAGGTGATTTAAGTGACATTGAAAGTGGCATGGTTGTTGGTGCCAGATGGGCTGGTCTGAGTATTTCAGAAACTGCTGATCTACTGGGATTTTCCTGCACAACCATCTCTAGGGTTAACAGAGAATGGTCTGAAAAAGAGAAAATATCCAGTGAGCAGCAGTTCTGTGGGCACAAATGCCTTGTTGATGCCAGAGGTCAGAGGAGAATGGCCAGACTGGTTTCAGCTGATAGAAAGGCAACAGGAACTCAAATAACCACTCATTATAACCAAAGTATGCAGAAGAGCATCTCTGAATGCACTACATCCAACCTGGAAGCAGATGGGTTACAGCAGCAGAAGACCACACCAGGTGCCACTCCTGTCAGCTAAGAACAGGAAACTGAGGCTACAATTCACACAGACTCACCAACACTGGACAATTGAAGATGGAGAAATGTTGCCTTGTCTGATGAGTCTCCATTTCTGCTACAAAATTCAGATGGTAGGCTCAGAATTTGGTGTCAAAAACATGAAAGTATGGATCCATCCTGCCTTGTATCAATGGTTCAGCTTGGTGGTGGTGGTGTAATGGTGTGGGAGAGATTTTTTTTTGCACACTTTGGGCCCCTTAGTACCAACATGGCGGTTTAACCACCACAGCCTACCTGAGTATTGTTGCTGACCATGTCCATCCCTTTATGACCACAGTGTAGCATCCTCTGATGGCTACTTACAGCAGGATAACGCGCCATGTCATAAAGCGTGATTCATCTCAGACTGGTTTTTGAACATGACGATGAGTTCATTGTACTCAAATGGCCTCCACAGTCAACAGACCTCAATCCAATATAGCAGCTTTGGGATGTGGTAGAATGGGAGATTTTCATCACGGATGTGCAGCCGACAAATCTGCAGCAACTACGGGATGCTGTCATGTCAATATGGTGCAAATCTCTGAGGAATATTTCCAGTACCTTGTTGAATCTATGCTACGAAGGATTAAGGCAGTTCTGAAGGTAAAGGGGTCCAACCTGGTACTAGCAAGGTGTACCTAATAAAGTGGCTGGTAAGTGTATGTGTCTGTAGTTGACGTTTGGAATGTTAAAAAGCATGATGTAGCTCATTTAAATGTGGGGTTGGCATCCAAATGGCTAGCAGCAGCTCAAGGAAAACATCCTTCAGCCTCTGGAAGAAAACGAAGCAGAGAATCATCAGGAGCACCTACAGGAAGTAGGGCTGAGTGATAAACCAAAAATTTACCCACACCAAAATTTACAGTGATAAGTAACGCCACCCGTAAAAACTTTAGCATAAAAATGCAATAAAAACAATTTGGACAACTAAGTAATTCATTATTACTTCATTTTTTAAATATATTACAGCAAATTCACCATACTAGCATAAGGCTGGGAGACAAGCCCTCAAATCAATTTCACAATTAAACAAAACTTCAAAACAAAAATCACAGGTAACAAAATAAAGGCCCAAGTTTAAACATTATGGCACTTTTTTTCACTTTATTTCTAAAGTTTCCACTAAAATGGCTTCTAATTTTGTATTTATACCTGCCTGTGTTCATTTAAAGCCCTGAAATAACTGTACACCTGGATTCGGGTTTTTTAAACGGTTTAAATTGCAAAGTTATTCCTCAGAAGAACAATTGACTAAATACAACAGAATAACAAGTAAAATTTAGCAAAAATGTGTGTTAGTCTTTCCCCTCTTCCAATAATCTCTGGTTTGCTCGAAAGTAAATTCTCATTTCACCGTGTGCTGGCTGTTTTTTCCTCTCACTTGTCACCTGGCTTAGCATGCTAACAGTTGGCTGTATTTCAATCATCAACCATCACACTAATCCATGACTATTTCAACCTCCGACAGCTTCATTTAAATAGGTTATCAGCAGTAGAGAAAAAGTACTTCCTGACATACCTCAATGTCTTTTCTCAGGTTGGACGGCAAGTTTTTGAACACAGCGATGTAGTTTGTCTTCGGTAAGCACAAAAAACATTTGAACTGATATGAACTATTTTTAAAACCTATAATCTCAAACATTGAATTGAGATAAGGCATGGGTGGACTGGTTTTCTTAGGAATTTCTTCAACCGTGTCCATTGCAAAGTGCTGTTTCAATGCTACACAGGATAATGCATTTCTGATCTATCCCATGTGTGAGCAGTACAGGTTACCTTCTGTGATGGGCAAAGCGTATGGCCAATTACATTTAAGAAAAGAATAAGAAAACACCAACAGCTGACTCCAAAGCTACAGTGAGCCTAAAAGGAATGAGTAACTACAAGCTTTCTAGAAATGTAATGGCGTCAGAAGTACAATATTTGTCTGTAAAAGGTAGTGGAGTGAAAGTCATAAGTTTACAAAGAAACAACGAAAGTACAGATGCTGAAAAATGTACTTAAAAGTATAGTGCGTAACAAAATCAAAGGTCAATGGCAGAAAAATGTGATATATAATTCAAAACTGTGTTTCTATTTACGCGTAATCACTTCACTAGAATAACTTTTAAGTGTTTACTTTCTTAGAATGAGTCATTTATATCTACTTGCTTGAGGTGCACATATGGAGGCTGCCATATTTGTTCCTCCATTTTTACGATCGGTGTCCCTGAATGGAAAAAGCAATGTGTGTGAAGTGAAACCCTCTGAACTTTAAAACTGCTGTACCAGCTTTGTGTAATGGGAATTAGAGCACTGTTTGGAATCATCTCTGAAAAGACATTTAAAAGTAGTTCCTCATAGTTCAGTCATAGCTACACCTGAGACCACTGGATCCACTCACAGATGAAAACAGCTTTATGTCTGGGAGAATTTTGGCCACTGACGGCCACCATACATTCACAACAGTGCTGGAATATGAAGTCATTTGAAAGGAAACATCTTTTCTTTCAAATACCCATATTTATCACTATATGTCAGTAATTCTTACATACTTTACCTTTAAGTACAGTACTTGAGTACTCCGTTCCCGGCCATCACTGGAGGTAGGCAAAGACAACCCAAGGGCCCAGACAACCAGCTGCCACCGAACAGAACCTACGCAGTCCCCTGCAGGGACAACCACAGAGAAAGTGGGAGACGTTAAGCCCCAACCATGACATGGAACATGTCCGGCTACCAGGGAGGACTGAGACAGCATCTACCCGAGCACGAGTCAATGTAGGACCCTGGGTCCCACATCCCGGCCTGCCACCCAGGAGGACTGGACCACCCCAGAGTTTTATTTCTTAGATGACATAACTGGCCATGGAGGCGGTTTGTAGCCGTACCTGCCTTGCTCAGGTTCATGAGGGGATTTTAATTCTCTCTGAACATATTTAACTGCACAGAAATGAGAGTTTCTAAGTTCTGCTGCCCGCTGTTCATTTCTGCCGTCTCTGTTGTTTGGTCGTGGCCGCTCCCTCCGCTCGAGGACTGATGAGCTGCCAGCTTCTGTCTGCAGGGTGACGAGCCAGATGAATGAGGCCTGCGGCGAGCCCGTTGTTAACGGAGGATGAGGCTGCAGGATAAACTAACTGACAGCTCGTCTCCTTGCTCCACGCTGAGATGTCATCTTCCATCTGCTGTCTGCCGGCTTAACTGCTGCTGCCTACCAGACAGTGATTAGATAATACAAGGCAAGAAAAACAAATTTCAGACTGGCTCAGGGAAGGAAAGTCCAACAAGTACTGGGAGATAGATATTATTCACTTTAGCCATAGCTGAAGCTAACTGCTCGGTGGGAGACTTGTTCAGATTTAGGAAACTAGAATTTGGGGCAAGTTAGATTTGAATGTCGTGCAGTTATTACGGTATCCTGAAATTGTGAAGTCATCATAGAAAAAAGATGGGGTTACGTACATGAGACAACCAACTCTAATCTTTTTTAACAATTTTTCCTAAATCAACCAACAGCTGTGTAAAAATGTCTTTATAGACACTCTGCTCCTCTGCTCCATATGAGTGAAACTATTTTTCTCTACAAGTTGATAAATTTATAATTTTCTCTAAAATATAGAGCCGTCTCACGTGTCGTTGTGGATCACGAGACAGTCGCGTCGGCGACCACGTCAACACAGCAGGTTTGCTGCTGCTGCAGCAGCATTTTAACTCGGTAAAAAATACTGGTACCTTCGTACTTTGTCTGTAGATGCGCCGATCGACATTCCAGGATGAGATTTAATTTTCCAGGCTGCCTGCTGACCCTGATCGACAAGTAAAAGGGATGCTGCCATAAAGTGTGATAAATTTAACTTCGTGCTTTGTCTTTAAAATAAATAAATTTATTTTTAGTATTTTGAACTGGTATACAGCAGGGAAAACAGTATTGAACACGTCAACATTTTTCCTCAGAAAATGTATTTCTATATTTCTAGAAAATATATTTTGGCAACAACCCAAAAACTTCACACATTTAAAGAACTTCTAACATTTATGTCCATAAATTATATGTAATATAATGAAATGACAGGGGGAATAAGTATTGAATACGCAATACTAAAATTTATTTAATACTCAGTGCAAAAACCTTTGTTGGTGGTTCCAGCCTCCAGACGCCTCCTGTATGAAGAAACCAGTGGAAAACGTCGCTCAGGTGTGATTTTGGTCCATTCTTCCACACAAACTGCCTTCAAATCTTCCGTTCCGGGTCCCTTCTGTCAACTCGGATCTTCAGTTCTTTCCAAAGATTTTCAATTGGATTAAAGTGGGGTGATTGACTGGGCCATTCTAGCAGCTTTATTTTCCTTTTCTTAAACCAGTTGAGTGTTTCTTGGCTGTGTGGTGGGATGGTCGTCTTGCTGAAAGATCCAGCCTCTTTTCATCTTCAGCAGCTGCAGATGCAGCAGATTCTGGTCCAGAATGTCTCTCTACTTTTCTCCATTCATTCTTCCTTCAATGATATGAAGTCTGCCAGTACCACATGCTGAAAAACAGCCCCCACCATGATGTTACCACCTCAAAACTTCACTGTTGCGATGGTGTTTTTGGTTTAATTTCTCCTCAAACATGTTGTGTGTTGTGACATCAGAAGAGTTCAGTTCTGGTTTCATCTGATCAGACTATGTTTTCCAGAATGTCATGGTTTGTTCAGATGTGTTGCAAACTTCAAACCAGCATCAACCTGCTTCTTCTTCAGAAATGGAGTCTTGCGTGGTGCGCGTGCATGAAGGCCATGGCGGTTGAGTGCTTTCCTTCTTGTTTCCTCTGAAACAACTGTAGCTGCTGGTTCCAGGTCTTTCTGAAGCTCTCCACGAGTGGTCCTGGGCTGTTGGAGAACCTTTCTGATTATTGTTCTGACTCCTCTGTCTGAAATCTTGTGAGGAGCACCTGGCTGTGGCCGCTTTATGACGATGCCGTGTTCTTTCCACTTACGGATGATGGTCCCAATGGTGCTCACTGGAACTTTCAGAGGTTTAGGAATGAACCTGGAACCAATGTCTTCAGTGTGTTTGCAATAATAAGGTTGTGAGGTCTTTAAACAGCTCATTTCACTATATTTCACATAACTTAATTTATGAACATAAATGTTAGGATTTCTTTGTATGTGTGCATTACTTGGGATGTTGCCGACATCTGGTGAAATTTTCATGTCAGTAACTCGACTAGAAATATATATTGTCTGAGTAAAATGTTGATGTGGTCAATACTTTCCCCCCCCGCTGTAAGGTTCCTCCATATTGCACTGGTGTTAGGTTGAGCATTCTTTATCTTTGCTGTTTACAGTTCCAGGTATGCAGTGCCTAAAAACTTCAAAGCCAGTTGGTTGAAATGTCATGTGGAGCTTGCCAGCATTGAAATACAGTTTTAGTTACAGGGTTTCCGCGGCTCATTTAAAAGCATGAAAAGTCATTAATTAAATTTTGTGAAAATTCAGGCATTAAATGGCATGAAAAAGTGTGGACTTACATTTTGGAGGCATTAAAAATTATGTAAACTTGACGGGAATTTTTTTTTCACACGATTTATTTTGATTATATAAACATGTGAATTTAATTTTGATTGGAAGTATAACATGTTGACGGCGGAACATTTTGACTGTTTCTTATGGCCGGTGCTCCGGTGCTCTAGAGTCGCATTGGAAGCGGCCAAACGCTGGAGGTCTGTAGCCAAACTGACTGTCAGACTGTTAATAAATAAATAAATAAAATCAATAAGCCAAAATCAGTTAATTGATAAACCAATAACCGAGTCAACCTGCTTCGTTGCCTAGTAACAATGTGAGTACTGCTGCTAAGAGCGTGAGCAAATATTCTGGGTTTCTCTTTTCTGGGATGTTTAAAGTTTGCTAGCTAACAAATTATGGCGCCGCCAAAGAAACAAAAAGACATCGTGGGTGACAGAAAAAAGAACTTTTTCTGTAAGACTCCAAAGAAAACAGATGAAGTTAGAGAAACAGGCAACAGAACAGAGAGGCTGCTGGAAGACTGGTACTGCCGCTGACACCGGTCCAGACTGCAGAACCGGACCCGGTCTAACAGCCGACCCCTAGGGCGAGGGTAAGACCAGAAATCCCATATTTTCATTACTTTTTACTGCGAAAGATGACGCTGTCCTGCATTGCTACCGTTTTGTGTTAAAGTCTGTCATTTATAAACTGACTGTGGCGATGATGAAAGCAGAGAGAGCTGTCAATCACAGCCCCACCGCTGATGTCAGTGACTTAAATGTCATTAGTCTCGAAGTCGAGACTTTAATGCAGGTCCACGTTTGTCAGAGTAAATGTTTCCATGCTGCATGGCGGGGCGCGCGACGTGAAACGACACGAAAAATCCGCGGGTGACAAAAAAACGTGTTGCTAAAAAAAAAGAAATCTTCCCAGTCATGGGACAGATTCCTGCAAAAGCGCAAACCAGACCAGTAACAGCTGCTGAGTGTTTACCAGCAACACTGCAGCACTGAGCAGTGATACAGGTCAGAAACTGTGGAAATAAGTAGAGATGCACCGATCCAGTCCCATACCGATACCTGGGCTGAGCGTATCAGCCGATACTGATCCAATACTACCGTTGGATGAATGAACTGTTTACTTTGCCATGTGAAGGCATCAAACTTGACATAAACATTTGGCCTTGTTTAAAAAAGGTCACAAATTAACATAAATATAATGTACTTAATTTTGTTTATTAACAAATAAAGTGTGCATTTATTATGATGTTAATAAAACTGAAATGACTGGATCAGAATGCTGGATTGGCCACATTCATTCAAGATCTGATACAGCTAATTTGTCAGTATCGGAGATCAGAGATCAGATCTCGGATTGGTGCATCTGTGGAAAAAAGGAAGCATCGGTCGTGATTCCTGACTGAGACAGTGGTGGTCGTAGAAAGAACGAGTCGACCTCGTATGCTGTTTGATTACACAGTTAAAGTGAGAGAAACTGTGAAACCGTATAAAAGCTTTTGGTATTTGCTGATTTCAGAGAACTTGACAAGGTTGAATTCAAAATGTGTGGAGCCATATAATGTGTATATGTATATATAAATATATATATATATATATATGTATATGTATATATGTGTGTGTGTGTGTGTGGTGTGTGTGTGGGTCTACAGTCCTCAACATTATTCAAACCCTCCCATTAAAGAAAAGACTAAATAGTAATCAATAGTAATTGACAATAGTAATCAAAATAACAGGAAACAGAAGAAACTAATTTCTTTTTTTTAGTTTGTTTTTAACATTTCTGTTGAATCACAATTTAAAATCAATGTCATAATTTTGATAGAATTTTTATTCATTGTTGCTTTTGTCAGTTTCAGCTTCTTTTACTGGCAGCTGATTGTTTTTTTCCCTCTTTGATGAAATAATTAGTTATTTTCCCACACTTTTGTAGTCTTTGTTCCACATTTGGTCAGATGGAATCTGGTCACCTACATGCAGCTTTGATTAAAGGTTTTCCAGATTAAGCCTAATGATTTCAAGTTAGTGATTTCATTCAGCAATACAGGCCTAAATGTTTATTGCTGTTTTTCGCAGGTCGCACAACATTATTAAATATGTATGTGTGTTTTCAGTTATCAGTTATCTTATCGGCCTTTAGGCGCTAAAATTTCTCGGTACCACCAGGCCTGAAACAAATTCTAGGAGAAACACTGGTGTGGGGGTGTTATGGGGAGGACAGAGGTATTCACCTGCAGAAACCAAAGTCTGGCTACATCCTGTTTCAATCAAAGCATCATTCACTTTAGATGGTGGTGCTAACCTGAAGTTTGTCTGGTTGACATGAATATCTGTGAAATACAGTATATTGAATATATTTAAAGAGAGTTCAACCTTTTGGCAAATTTGCAAACAGTCATTTATGCAGTATGTTCATTACTCAGAATTATCGGTGCATGTTGTTGTGCGATCCCCAGGGCAGAGACACAAGCTGCTCTGTGAACAGTTTAAATGTCCTGACCAAATGACCAAATTTCCTTTGGTTTCTTATTTGTGAAGCACTTTGTTGCGTTTAAGTTACATTTGGATTTTCAAATATAAAAGATCAGCATTATTTATCGCTTACATTTTGTGTGTGTGAAAGTATCGTCAGTAGGAGATGGGCATTAAATTAGGTTAAAGTGGCATAAAAAAGCATTAAATGAGAGTTGCTGATACCTGCATAAACCCTGATGATGATGTTAATTTTGCCATCGATTTAATAGGTGAGAATAATTTCCTTTTCAAGAGACAACTTGAATTCAGATCTTACCCAGCTGACAGTTGTGACAGCTCTGAAGAAGGCTGGAGTGACAGCTGACACTGTCAGCTAGGTAAGACCAAAATTCAAGTTGTATCTGGAAAAGAAAATGATCCTCATCTATAATACAGTTTTATCTGCAGCAGTTAGTTCTGCTAGCCAGATTTCTGTGTTTTATTTTTCCTGGAAGGGAAAGCCGAATCATTAATCAGAAGGTAAGTGTGGGTTACGCATGTAACTAGGGGGCTCTGTTACCGTTTTTATACTCTTTATTATCTTCCTCCATAAATCCAAAATCTCTAAAATCCCTGACAACATGTGCAAAGACCCAGTCAATGGGGGCAAAATGAGCAGTATGGGTCAGGTAATAGCCCCATTAATGCCTAATATAGGCCAACAGATATGCTCTGTGACACAATTTTATGTGCATGTATTGATGACTTGGGTTTTTTGATGCCCCACTAACATTGTTCCAAATAATCCTCCAGTCTAAATGTTGCCCTAATTACACTGCAGACTTCCTGCTGTAGGCTTATATTTCTGAGAACTTAACCCATCATAAATACACCAAACCATCAGCCTGGGAGCTCTGTGTGAAATGGGCTGTTCCTCATATTCCGCTGGCCTGACAACCCCACGGGCTTTGCCCATTCAGTGAAACAGGAACTGGATGCAAGGAGGTCAAATTAACAACACAAAAAAGTTCAAATTAAAAAACATGTGGCAAACTGGTGGTCTGATGTCTTTTTCTTTTAACTCCACATTTAGTCGACTGATGAGAAACTTCAGCACAGATGTTGGTTGTTGACAGACAGATGGGCTGATTAACTCTTTAACAACACTGATAGAAATGGATCAGAATGTCTGTCAACATGTCAGTCAATCAGTCAGTTCATCCTTTTATTAATATAGCACATTAAAACAAGTACACACTACAATAACAGAAGAAAACTCATCACAGAAGACTGGTCACATCTCACCATGTTTAACAATCAGAGACGTTTCCTCCAAGTTCAGCTTCATTTCCAGCTCACAGAGTTAAATGTTTCTCCATCAGAATACTGAGACATGAACAGCCATGGTTACACACACACTTCATTCTCTTCATACAGATGAGGAGACTTCTGAAATCTCAGGGCTTGATCTAAATAAAGGCATCCTGGAACCAAGACTGGACGTGAAATTGAGTCATTTTTCCACATCCAAAAGCAAAAACTGTAACGTCATGTTTTAATGCTGGATGCAGTTCTTTAAAAGGGAGAAAAGATGTAATATGATGAAAAAATGAAGCCTTGATCCAAGACAGGATGGATCCATGCACTTATGTTTCCACCTGATTCTGAGCCTACACACTAAAAACTCCTGGGTCAAACTGCTGGGTTAAAAAAGGACCAACTAATTTTGGGGTTATTTCAACCCAGACATTTGGTTTGTTCTGGGTTAAAATAACCCAACATTGCAGTTAACATAACCCAATGTTTTTCCGATTGACAATGATCCAGGACTCATGTTATTCTTCTTGCTTTGACATGGCTCAGCAAATTTTCCGACCGCAGCACACAAAGATCCAAACGTAGATTGATGTATTTTATAATAAGAATGTGTCATGACCATTTCTGACATAGTTGTCAGCATCCAGCTGTTTCTTTGCTCTGAGCTTCTCTTTGCTGGACACACATGGGTCCTCATTTATCAAACGATCGTAGAAATGGTCACACATCTGATCGTAAAAATGGTCGTACGATTGGACCCACGTGTGATTTATTAAAACGTTCGTATCAGTCCAATCACGTCGTACAAACAAAAGAGTCTTGATAAATTTCACAGCTGCAATCCATCGTCATATAAATGTCACGCCCACGGTTACGCCCTTAAACATGCATAATGATGAGGCTTCACCCGCTGCGCTCCAACAGGTGACAGGTGGATGCCGGTCAGATCCGAGCCTGACCCAGATGGGGACAGAAAAAATATAACTTGCATTTGCAAAGCTAAGGGCCAGTCTACTGACTGAGCACTTATACAACTTTAAAGTATTGATTACTTCTTAGAAATGGATCAGCTCCGGTCTCCTCCATATAGCCCAGCGGGGGCTGCAGAGCGGCTCCGGGCGCATCTTCTCCTGCGCATCAAAACTCTCCAGCGGTCCGAGCGTGCATCCTAGAACTATATGTTAATGATTTTAATAATTTGTTGAGATAAATGGAGGAATTAAATTCAGTCACAGCTATTTTTGTAATTTTGGGAATACATTCTACATTCCCTTTTTCCTTTTTCTTTGCAAATGGGTTCATTCTTAGTGCTGATATGTGAATACTTATGTTTAAATGACAGTTTGCGGTTTGGTAAATAAATATTTTCATGTTCTGCTGCGCTGCGCTGCAAACCCTCACTGACTCAAACTTGCGTACACGAACTCAGAGCTGTCATGAGATTTGATCGTATCCTACGATCACGTTCAAATTGATAAATGCAGAGTCTTGCGTGGAAATGGTCATACGCACAGATTTTCGTCGTACGATCGTTTGATAAATGAGGGCCACGGTGTCTGGATTAGATGTTCAGCCACTCCACCGTCTGCAGCACAGAAAATCTTCATCCTCTCCTGTAAGGTGTCTGGATCAGCCAGCCTGCTTTCGTCTGCTAGCGTTAACTTACTAAAACAGCTGTCATGGTCTGTAGAGTGTCTGGACATATTCCCACAGTTCTGAGACTGAATCACTTGTTTGAAAACTCTTCATTTACGAAAAAGCCATCAAAAACTGCTAGCTGCTGCCCGTAAGCATAGCATCTAGAGCCGCTTTTGCATCCAGGCTAAACCCCGCACACCAAAAAACGTCACCTTGTTTGTAAACTTTGAAGGGGTCTATAGATGGGTTTCCTGTTTACAAACATTGGCAGTTGCCAGGCAACCAGGGGGCAAAAAGCCTGTGTTTTGTATTGGAGTCTACGGCCAAACACGCACTCATACCATTCATAAAAATGTAAAGTAACCCGACGAAACAAACAGAGATCGTTGTGTTTTAAATTAAATCATATAAATCTGTATTTTAATGACGAATTAACAAATACAGATGCAGCGTTGCTGTTTTACATTTCTTTTACCATTACACTAACTTGGCAAGGGAGTCATAACCCGGAAACGGCATTTTTCTTGTTAAAACATGGATATTATTCGTGTTGGACCTCATTTGAAATTTGCCTGACAAACATAAGTAGGCGGCTTTAACTTTTGTTTAGACTTTCTGTTAAAACCAAAATTGTCCCCAACAGTCTGCGGTCTGCAGCAGGTTCAGTTCAGCTCCGTGTCGTCTTCACCTCCTCCATACAGGAGAAACTTTCACTAGTTTGGGATTAAACCAGGCAAAGACGACATCATCACTACGTTTGGAAAGGAGCTGATTCCAGCTGTTAGGGACTAACACGCATTGCTGTCAGTGAGTCTCGCTGTTTGTGTAACGATAAGCTTTATTATGTATGAGATCCTGGTAGACAGACTAGCTAACTACTAACAAGCTAACGGTATAAACTCAAACACCATCAGATTTACGACCCCCGTACTTCCTAATAAATCTCTGGGATGCGTTGTTGTGCCGCGTGAATGTTAGTAAATGGCTCCACTGTCAGCCTTTTTCTTCTTCAGCGCATCTCACGTCGCGGTTTATAATGACAGAAGTCAACAACTTATCAAAACGCTGAGAATTGTTGTAGAGTGAAGGAAAGAGCTCTCAGTTAGAGGTATGTACTTTCCCCCAACATTAAAGGTACAGTCCGTAGTTCCCCCCGTAAAAATAAACGTTAGACTTGAGCAAGTGAAATCCGTCTCAAACTGCGCCTTTGGGACTCTACTCGCATGCCGTGGTGCGTTTGAATGCAACTCTCTCTCCCCCTGTCTGTAATTCCCTCTTTAGCTTTGTTTTGTTGCGTTTGTGACGTTTCTGGGTGGAGATTTCTGTTCATATCGGCAACCAATAACAGAGCTAAGAGCATGACGCTGTGTGGGAATAAGCTCATGATTGGAGCAGACGCCAGTCACCTGAACTCTTGAAGGAAAAAAAAAAAAAAAAAAGAAAGAAAAAACCGCGGATGCACCGAAGGAAAGGTAAGAGCTTCAGATAATGCGCTTTGGAAAACCAGGGTTAATAATAAATTGGCTTGTAGCCGCTTCTGAGCTCTGAAGGAGAAGCTTGAAGCTGAATAGGCTAGCTAGAACGAGGCGGCCATTAGCCTGAGAGGGAGGAGTGCTAAGTTTGAATACTGTTGTTTGTAAAAAGAAACGCTGGAGGGACTTCAGACTCTACCTTTAAAGCTTTTTTAGCTCATCACGTGTTGGAGGCTAGCTAAGCTAGCATGACACAGTTTCCTGCTGCAGCTGTGGGAGACGTCACAATGTAACTGGTTTAACCTCATATTGTAGTACAGTAATGCTCACAGCTGCTGATAACTGATGTTGTTTAACAGGCTACTGGAGGCTATTAAGTTTTAGTCTGTGTGCTGCAGCTACAGGTTGTCCTCTAGCTTCCAGTTGCAGGTAAATCTGCATCTGTCCACATTCACTGAAAGTCCTGCAGATGCCTCTACAACAGGTCTGACAATCCAAAGAGCCATTTTTTCAGACTGTAGCCATGATAAAAGTTGCTAAGCTCTGCAATTTTTTTTTATCTCCTTTTAAAAAAAAAAAAAAAAAAAGACTGCTTATCTTTTTTTTAAATATAAATACTTACTGTATAAAACATGCTGTCATTTTAAAGAATTCAGGTTTATTTTTACATTTAGGTTTTTAAAAAAGAACTTGCAGAAAGAGAATAGATACATTTACTTTTAACAGATTTTCTACAGTGGGACTCAACTGTATAAAAGATCTACTGGATACTGTATAAATAAAAATGTGGATATTTGTGGGATATAATGTGAAATTGGAAAACCCCTAATTTCCAAGCTTATTACAAGAGAGACAGATTTAAAACATATTACAGGGACTTTTAGTGTCATTACGTTGTGGAAATTTGAAAAAAAAAAAAAAAAAGCCCAAATCTGTTATTATTAAAAACATTGTTTACATACACGGGTATTTAAAAATATTAGTTGGTTGTTTTAGTCAAAGTTATTGAGAGCCATTGTGGAAGGTCCAAAGAGCCACTCGCAGCTGTGTAGCTGCAGGTTTCAGACTCCTGCTCAGAAGCTGCTGCAGATGTGGAGCTTCATCATCACTGTTACGTATGTAGTCATAACAGTAGATATAGAGCATAGATAAGGTTCATCTATACAATGTCTACTACATGAAAGAAGGACTCAGACTGGATGCAGGTGTAACTGTGGATGTTGTCTGAGTCCAGCTACCATCAGGAGCTGCTGACTTTAGTCATTATTATTATTATTATTATTATTAGTCATTATTACAGCCGCAGTTGTGTTTCAGTGAGACCAAATCCAGACACATGTGGATGTAATCCTACCAGACAATCACACCTCTGCAACAATGTTCACATCAGACACATGCAGCTCATCCTGCTCTGTTCATCTAGAACAGGGGGGTCCAGAGGGGTCCTTGAGGGCTGCTGTCACTGTTTCTCTGCTTCAGCACACCTGACTGACACTAAATGGATCCTACAGCCAATGAAGTTCTTGGTAATTGGAGTCAGATGTGTTGGAGCCAGCACGCATAGAAAACCTGCAGGATTGTGGCCCTTGAGGACCAGAACTGGACACACCTGATCTGGAATCATGGGTGCCAGGACAGGGGTGGTGTCAAACTATAACCTAGGGCCTAGGGCACCAAAGTGGCCAGAGATTTGCAGAGATTTATTACATTTGTGGGGAAGCTTTTAACTTTGAGGGTGTAATTAATGATGCAAAAAATACAGTAATGGTTGTTGTGTTTGTTGTTTGATTGTTGTTGACTACTGATCCCCCCCCCCCCCCCTCCTTTTTTTTCTTTTCTCGTTTCTACTTTTTCCTATTTAAAATAGAAAAAAATCCCACAAAACTTTGTCATTTTCATCTCTTTCATCACTGTCTGCAGTAAATTAAATTGAGTTAATACACCTATTTACAGTATAATAATAATATAAATAAAGCCTATTTAGACTGATGTGTTGTGTACAAATGATCGATAAATTCAGGTTGTTTTTTTTTCATTTTTAAAAAAAAGGATTGTCAGGATTTTTTCTTATCAAGTTATCCATAATCTCTGACCACTGTCTGTGACTTCCTTTGGACTACAGCAGTCGACATTTTTTTTGTTTTTGTTTTTTATGTTCTGGGAAAAAAAAGTCAGAATTCTGACTTTTCCAAGAACATAAAAAAGAAAGAAAGAAAGAATTCAAGAGATTTTTTTTTTTTAATTATTTCTGAAAAAAAGTCAGAATTCTGAGAATAAAGTCAGAAATCATTTTTTTCCTCAGAACTTTCTTTCTTTCTTCTTTTTTAGCGGCCCAAATTCTCTTCCGTCTGGATCATATGTGCAGATTCGTTGTTTTTTTGTTTGTTTGTTTTTGCTTGTTTTTTTACATTTCCTTAAAGGGCCACATGAAGACTTCAATTTTCTGCCAATTTTTGCTTGTTTAGCTTTTCTTATTTTAGATTTAAATCCCCTTCCTTCCTCATTCTGAAGCTTTTCAGCATGTCTGCATGACTAAATGCACTGATTGATTCAGCTGGTCCATCCAGATTCTCCTGAAACAATAAATTGTTTAAGATCCAGCAGTTTCAATCCTGGTTTGTTATTTAGGATTTTATAAGTTTTACTTTTGATCCTTGATTTTACAATAAAATGGAAGCTAATATGAGACTACAGAAAATCTTTTTGTCCATCTCCCGCCTGTACTCCTGCGTCTGCATAAGACTTTACAGAGAAATATCATGATAAGAAGAAGTAGATGAACAAATCATATGCAAAGCTTTAATTAAAGATGTAGTTGTACATTCGCTCTCACTTTAAACCCAGCAGCATGGAGGACGTAATCAGCACAGTTCCTAAGTGGGGTCCAGGATTAGAAAATGGGAAACATGGGAACTATCGTGTTTCAGGGTGAAGTATAGCCAGAGTTTTTCTCTCTGAACATTATGATGAAACAGTGGAGCTGACCTTTCAGATAGAAAATGTCAGTTTTAACCTGATTATCTTGCTAAATAGTGTGAATGGATGCTGACCACGTCCATGCTAAAGGTCTGAGATTCCTTCCTCTCATCTTGGACAGTAGCAGGTGGCATCTTTTCACAGAACAGAAGAGAGAAGATCGATGTTCTCCTGATTTACAAAAACAAACACGGCATCAGGGAGGCTGGAAATGAAAATCAAAACTTAAAGGTGATTTTTCTTTCTTTAAAAAAGGTTTTTGTAAAAAAAAAAAAAAAAGATATGCATGAAATTAAATAAAAATTCCAAGTAGAAAACATCTAAAATTCCAACTTTACTTTGATTGGATGAATAAAAGATGCATTTCCTCAGCAGAGCGTGTTTTTCTGGGTGTGCAGTACCTTTCTGTCGCTGCTAGTCCGCCCACGCATGCAGCTGAAGTGTTTGCATCCTCCGAAAATGGAAATGAAAGTGGCATTAAAGGGACTGTGGATGAAATTCGATTAGCTTCAGCTGCAGCTTGCCTCGGCTCAGTTTCAGGGGGGACAGTCTGTCACAGAACAAAGAACCCAACAAAGAACTGATTACGAGTGTGGTGCACCTGTGAAGGTAATAACTTGTTTATCAGCCAAAACAGGAGGCCTCCCGGGCTCTGAATTAACAGCCACCTGCCCACAAAATGTGGATCACAGTTAACTTTGGTGGGTATAAATGAAAAGTTGCTGTCCAGCTCAGCAGGTGGTGAATGAAGCATCATTTCAGCCATTTGTCCTGGCAGAGTTATCACTTCATTTCCCATCAACACCATTCCACTGCTACGAGTTTCTGTAACCTGAGCAGTATTTTGCTGCATTATCAACAGCAAAATACTGTAAAATATGCAAACAGTACTATAAACTGCATTCACAGTCACTACTGTAATTGTATTGTAAACTAAAATACACCTGTGAAGAACTGACCAATGGCTAAAGAGTAGAGATTTCCCAATCAGGTTTTGTTCCCCCCCGTAGTCAGAGTACTTCTATAGTACAATAAAAATTGAAGCGAAACGACAGATGTTTTCCCTACAAAGTTTTGTAGTTGTGGTGATACTGGTCGGAGACCAGGTGTCATATCGTGTCACCACACTGTACGGAAATGATGGCCTACACCACCATTTCCCAAACTGTGGTGTACAAGTACAACAAATATGCTAAATTAAATAATATTATCATGGATAACAAAGTTAATGTTCTAAAACAGGGATTGTAATCTGTGAAGGTACAACTTGTGCCATTTTCAAAATCTGGATTTGTCATTTTGTCATTAAAAAAAAGCTGATTTCTTTTAGAAATTGAAAAAAAATGAGAAAAGATTTTTATTTTGTTTTATATATATAAATTCAAATGTCAAAATCTTTATCAGCCAATAAAAACAATTCTTACACTAGACCTACAGTACCATTTTCTGCCATTGCTCTTTTGACGTAGTCCCCCGCAGGTCTGTCACGCCTAATTAACTCTGCCTTCCTTATGCAAATTCATCCAGGAAGGTGCCACCCAGAACCCCCCAACCAGTTTCTAATGTCCCTTTCACATCAGCTCCTACTTAGCCCGGCCCTCATTGGGCCGACACCACACTACCCCAGTTTAGTTTGTTCTCATTACAACTGAGAGCAACTGAGGCATCTTCAGCTCTGGTTTTCAGTGTGGGTGAGGTCGTCTTAGTGAAGTTCTGTGAAGTCATTTGTTTGTGACACACACACACGCACACACACACACACACACACACACACAAAAATGGAGGAAGTTGAGCTTGTGATTTACCTGCTGCTCTTTTTATCAACTCCGATGACCGCAGTGTTGTAGCCATGCGGCCAGCAGACGTGTGGAGAACCGAATAAACCAAACCTGAACTCACAGGACAATGGGAATGATGAGCATCATTTATGCCATGAACTTAAATGAAGTATACATTTCAAAAGCTTCTTCTAGAGCTTGATCCTGTCCTTTTGAAACCAACTTAAAGCTTGAGTGCACGTTTGAGCCAAGAGTTGTCCTTTCATCGAGGGTGAAAGAAAAAAAAGGCCACAATTGTTTATGAGGCTATTTGTCAATGTTCTTCTTTTTCTCCAGTTTTAAAGATGCAATTTGTATTTAAACTTGCTCCACTGTATCAACTCTTGCGCTGATTTTGGGTCAAGGAGGAAGGAAGGAAGGAAGGACAGGTGAAGGGAGGGAGAGAAGTTAGACTGGCATTTTCAAAGTTAAACCAGAGGTTCTGCTTTTCGTAGGTTATAAATTCTGAAACAGACGATTTGATCCTCAGGGAAAATCACAGTTCTTCAACATGAAACGTTCTCAGAAGCATGTCTTTTAAGATGTACCTCAGAGTCAAGGTTATAATAGTTTTGGGTTTTTAATTAGTGTCAGTTTTTATTTAGTTCCGACTTTTTGTTTTTCGATTCAGTTTCAGTTAGTTCTTTGAGCAGGTTTGCTAGTTTTTATTAGTTTTTATATTTTGGAAAATGCTTTTTAGTTTAGTTTTTATTAGTTACAGTGTTAGTTTTTGTTTTGGGGGATTTTTTTCCCCGTAAATTATACAAATTTGTCTGGTGTGACATCCAAAATCATCAGAAAGTCACCGAGTAAAACCGGTGGAGCAAAGTAAACAGATTACATAGAAATAGATTTCATATCTACCCAAAAGGCTTGTGTATTAAATAAATGTACAAAAACTAAAACTAAGGATGTTTTTAAAATAATTATCAGTTCATTATCATTTAAAAAAAAACTGTCATTTTAATTTTATTAGTTAACAAAAATGTTTTTTCAATTTTAGTTTTTGTTTTTTCATTAGTATTAGTTACTATAACAAACTTGCTCAGATGCAGTAGGATTTCAAATGTGTTGTTTTTTCCAGTGGGAGGGGGTATCTTGTTTAGCAATGCAAACACTGTTGGACAATGTTTTATTGAAAAAAAATTTTTTTCACTTAAAAATAAAGGTGTTAAGTTAAAACAGCTGCCTCGTTTTTGAAGTCATCGTTTCAATAAAGAATATATGAACAAATTTAGTCACTTAGAAAAACTGCAGAGAAACTATGTAAAATCTTACATAAATGTTGCGCAATTATTGTTCATAAGTTTTAAAAAGTATTGTAAAATTACCTTAAAAAGCCATTTATTTTAGGTGAGATTTTTCAGTTTGAAGCAGTCAGAATCTAAGTAACACTAAAGTCTGGAATACACTGTGATTTTTTTCAATCGTTGCTCGCAGCTCCAACTCAAACTGTGAAAATCAGTCGCAGAGTTCAAAAGTTGACAGCTTGCGATGTTTGTCCTCATACTGTAAGAACCGACGCTCGGATGCGATCTGAATACTCACACTGTACGTTCTCAAAGACACGTTGGGGTCTTGAACAATCCCGACATGCAACGTAATGAATACAGCTAGTAGTAGAAGAAGAAGAAGACAACAGAGAAGAAGAAGATGACAATACTAACAACAGCAGCAACAGCAATATTATGCTATCACCCAAAAAAACGTGCTGCCTTGCGCTCTTCCTTGTGAAGAATTCACCAAAAATAAAAGGCATCGACTTCGCGTGGACGAGGAATTGGCTGAGCAGACGTGGGCTGGACGGTCTCTCGGTTTTACAACGAGATCTCCATCCAAATGACAAGCCGGGTCGCCATGCTGCCTCTGGTTTACAGTACTTCCGTTTTTGTTTCACGCTTGCAAAATGTGAAAATCTCCAAGGAAAGCGTTCTCAGTCTGGTCGCGGCGCCGCTTCAACATGCGATTCACTCACGAGCCACGACCAAAATATCACACAGGTTTGATTTTCTTGCGACTCACAATTTCTGATCAGGAGCTTGTCGTGAGGTGCCAATCGCCTCTTGTGACCCCCGAGCATCCTGCACAACGCACAACACATGATTTGGCCGAGAGTCGGCCCGATCGCCAAACTTGTTGCATGACCGGAAAATCGGCTCAAAAACATCCAAAAATCGCACGTTTGCCGGGCTTAGCAAAGGAGAGCGTAAAATTTAATGACCATATTAATAATCAACAGTAAAATGACCTGAGGTTTGAAAGTGAAATAAACTGATATCAGCAGATAAGGTTTACTTGATGATCACACTTGTGGAATTTACTTGCAAATTTTAAGTGCAATTGTTTTCCTAAGGTTTCATAAGTAATCACTCCTAATTTTTGTCAGTGTACATGCTGGACTGCTGCTAAATGGAACAAGATTTTTTTTTAAATATCCTTTTTAAAAATATCTGTCCAAAGAAACAATACTGATATTTTCTGATATCACATTTTAATGCCAATATTGGCCAATAATATTGGCAAGCTAATAATATCGGACATCCCTAATCAAAACCTCTATCTAAGGTGACTACCAGCACATTAAATGGAAAAAAGATGCATTAGTACCTTGGTATTTTTTTATTGTTATGAATAGATAATGATAGTGATACACTCCTGCAACAATTGTTGGCAGTGGGGAAAAATGGGTTAAAAAACCCAAAAAAAGCTTGGTAGTTCCACTGAACTAATGCCTGGTAGGAATTGAAGCCTTATATACGCCATGCATTCACACAATGAAAAGTCTCATCATATATTCTCAGTGTTGTAATGAAAACAGAAACTTCCACAGCCTTATGTTTATATCCTGAGCTTCCTCCTACTGCTCTAGATAACTATTCCCCTGCACCTCCTTCCTTGAATTTCCAGCCAGGAGGACCCCTCTCCAGCAGAAGGCCTCCTGCTGCGATGTGCCCGTGTGAATATCAGTGGTAGAAAAACACAATTTTCCAGACTCAACATCAAAATCCCCGTTGTTTATAAGAGAAACAGTTTGTGTCGTGTGTTGTTCTTATGAGCTGATAAAACTTTTGCAAAGAACAAGTGAGGAAATGAGTATTTGGGGGTTATCTATTTGTGGTATCTGCACCTCTGGATTATTAATCTGATACTGATGGAAAGTCTGTTCATTTCCCTGTTAAATGGAAACACAACTGTTAGGAAAATGCATTTGTGGGATGAGCAGCAGGGTTGAGTATGGGGGTGGGGGACACACCATAGATTGTTAATATCACTGTACAAACCTTATGCAATGTCACCTGTAGGTCTCTGAAAGGCTCTTGGAGCGAGCCCTGAGCGGATGAGGGGGGACTGCAATTAGTTACTTCTGCATCTGCTTCACTTCACCACCGGAGGTTCATACTTGGGTGAAACAGAAAGGCAGAATGCCAGTAATGATAAAGATGATAAAATGTTGCTCTGACTCAATGATTGGTATAAATGTTTTACAATAGTGGCTTCCTTTAAGCAGGAAGGAAGAAACTTTAACCATCTGTTACATTAAAGTTTGTTTGCTACACACTCAAAAATAGAGGTACCAGTTTGTACTTAAAAGGGTACAAAGCTTGTTGCTGGGGGTGTTCCTTTTTGAAAGACATTTGTGTACCCTTCAGTCCTGGTCCATTTTTGTACCTTATCAAGCTGAACCAGTTAATAAAGTACAATTAAACCAACTAAAGATGATGAATAAAAGTCAATAAAAAAGAGATTTTGACAACAATCAAAGATGCTAATAATAAATGAATAATTGTTATATAAATATTAGAGCAAACACATATATAATTATACATATAATTATTACTATGATTATTATAAAAATCATAATATATAATAACTATAATTATACTACTGTTTAGAAGTACGGCTATTTATAGTTATTGTATAAGCTACACACATTTTTCAATGCTGCAGGTACCCTTAGGGTTGAAATGGTACAAATTTGTACTTTATCTTACTTTGGACCTTTTTTCATGGTGTATGGGTACATTTCTGGCCTCATAAAGACCAATATTGTGCTTTTGAGAGAACATTTGTAAAAAATGTACCTACAGGTACAGACATTTTCCCGTCTCGTACCTCTGTTTTTGAGTGTGTACAGTCATAAATGGTCTCCATGCACTTCCTGAACTTAGTAGTGCTCCTTTGTTTCCTGTCTTTCATTACTGGACAAACTGATTAATCCAGGTGTGTCCGGCCATTGTCATCGTGGTAACTGAGGTCAGGCACACCTGGATTAATCAGTTTGTCCAGTAATGAAAGACAAGAAACAAGGGAGCACTACTAAGTTCAGGAAGTGGTGGAGTTGTGTGCATAGAGTCTATTCCCAGCATCTCTCAGCCAGGAGAGAGTCCACAGCATAAATATACGGTAATGTCTGCTATACAGCAACAAATACACAGGAGGCATCCTGGGACAGTTTTCTGGAGAGATTCATGACCGGCCCAATCACATCCAGCTCTTTGAAAAAACTGGAACATTAATTATATAATTCATTTATGATTTGTTTCTGATATAATAAAACATGAAAGAACAGAAAATGACTGCAACATAGTTTTCTGTCACTGATGCTTCCGAATCTGAAGGAGTGGAATTGGGTAATTATCAGTTCCATTAACACTACTAATGCTTGGTTAATTTTTCGGGTTCACTGCGCTCACCAGAGAAGTTTTTATACAGGACATTTTCTTCATTTTTACTGCTTTATTTCTTATGTGGTGCATTCATGCATATTCCATGGAGAGGGTGCTCCTGTCATGACCGCCTGGGACTACTCACCAGAGAATATTGTCTGAAGCTACAGGAGACAGATCTGCGATTTGAAGCATCCCATTTCCTTTTTTTTGGTGTTTGACTCAGAACATACATCAGCAACATTCATTAACTCTTCCGGATGTAAATAATAATCTCAGGCGAGTACTTCAAAGCATAACTATCACAAAAAGACATCATACCTTGGTTTACTGCTTCTTTCTCTCAGCTGTTTGTACATCAGTCAATGACAGCTGCAAGTTTTGAGTTATCGACCTCAGACAAAGCAAATAAAATACCAAAGAAAAGCTCTCAATAAATGAGATTTCTGTAGTTTAGTTGAACAAAAGGCAGACAGGAAGAAAATTACTTAGTCATTTTTATGTGAACTTGCTGAATGGACAAATTTCACTGGAGTAACTGAAGATTTTAAATATGCCATTTGTAAGTAAATGCAGTGATCCCTGGGTGAATGCCCTGCCTCATAGATACTGAACATGCATCAGATATCCTGAGAGAAAAATGCTTATATGTGCATTTTACTGAACCTCAACAGTGGACAACACAGTCCACACAGAACAGAACAACACACTCAAAACTGTCCAAAATATGGAACATCACTGAGACTTTTTGGTGAGCACAGACCCACATGCAGCACAAAAAATCTCTCTTTATGGGTACAGGAGGTGAAAAGAACCAAACACTTGGGACCGGATTTGTCAAGATCCAAATTTGCGTGTAGTAATTTGCCCACGCAATCTGGAATTTTGTGCGAGGGACTGAACCACAGTTTACGAGTGATTTACCAAGAATAAAGGTGTAAATGACAGCAGGCGCAAACGTGTTGGAAATGCCACTACATGTATAAATGAGGGTTTTGCGTGTGGCGAATTGCAAGAAACAACAGCGCACAAGGAAATACAACCCCCCATTTATTATTTAAAATAAGTATGATTAATACAAAAAATTTAGATAATACAACAGGTATCCATGCAGAGTCTCAGAAGTGACCAATTTATGAGGACATGGATCAGGAGTTGCTGAATAAATGAAAGCGTCTGAAGCTCCAACATGGTCTCTTTTACGCAGGAGGTGCGCACTTTGGCACAATGCCAAAGGCTTCAGAGCTTGCGCTGCCAGGTGACTGTGATCCTGTCCAGCTACCAAAATCCAAGTTAAAATGTGATGTTGGCAAAAAGGAAAAATAAAAAGACACAATTAATGCAGCAATATATATGTATATATATGTACATATATATTGCCATAAGTATTAGCTCACCTGCCTTGACTCACATATGAGCTTCAGTGACATCCCATTCCTAAACCATTGGGTTCAATATGATGTTGGTCCACTTTTGCAGCTAGAACAGCTTCATCTTCTGGAAAGGCTGTCCACAAGGTTTAGGAGTGTGTTTATGGGAATTTTTGACCATTCTTCCAGAAGCACATTTGTGAGGTCACACTGATGTTAAATGGTAAATGGTAAATGGACTGTACTTATATAGCGCTTTTCCAGTCATACTAACCGCTCAAAGCGCTTTACACTACATATCACATTCACCCAGTCGCACACACAATCACACACACATTCATACCCCGATGGGCGCATCGGGAGGCAATTTGGGGTTCAGTGTCTTGCCCAAGGACACTTCGGCATGTAGTCTGGGGAAGCCTGGAATCGATCCCACAACCCTCCGGTTGAAAGATGACTGCTCTTTCACCTGAGCTACAGCCGCCCATGTTGGACGAGAAGGCCTGGCTCTCAGTCTCTGCTCTAATTTTTCCCAAAGGTGTTCTATTAGGTTGAGGTCAGGACTCTGTGCAGGCCAGTCCAGTTCCTCCGCACCAGACTCTGCATCCAGGTCTTTATGGACCTGCTTTGTGGTGCACAGTCATGTTGGAGGAGGAAGGGGCCAGCTCCAAACTGTTCCCACAAAGTTGGGAGCATGAAATTGTCCAGAATGTCTTGGTATGCTGAAGCAGTCAGAGTTCCTTTCACTGGAACTAAGGGATCAAGTCCAGCTCCTGAAAAACAACCCCACACCATAATCCCCCCTCCACCAAACTATACACTTGGCTCAATGCAGTCAGACAAGTACCGTTGTCCTGGCAACTGCCAAAACCAGACTCGTCCATCAGATTGCCAGATGAAGAAGCGTGATTCGTCACTCCAGAGAAAACCTCCACTGCTCTAGAGTCCAGTGGCGGCTGCTTTACACCACTGCATCCACGCTTTGCATCACACTTGGTGATGTATGGATGGATGCAGCTGCTCCACCATGGAAACCCATCCCATGAAGTTCTCTGCACACTGTTCTTGAGCTGGTCTGAAGGCCACATGAAGTGGGAGGTCTGGAGTGAAAGTTGACAACCTCTTCGCACTATGCGCTTCAGCTTTCGCTGTCTCCGCTCTGTCGTCAGTTTATGTGGCCGACCACTTCAGGGCTGAGTTGTTGTCGTTCCCAAACACTTCCATCTTCTTATAATACAGCTTTCTGACTGTGGAATATTTAGGAGCGAGGAAATTTTACGACTGGATTTGTTGCACAGGTGGCATCCTATCACAGTTCCATGCTGTGATAAAAGATCAATTTTAGACTAAGTGTCTTTTCTGCTTGGTGTTTTTCCTTCGCCCCAAAAAACAAAAATAAACACAAACATAAGAACAAAAAACACCCAAACACAAGACAAAAAAGAAAAAAGAAACCGAGCCAACCCCCCACCCCCCCCAAAATTAAAAACCAGCAAAAAGAAGAAAATAAAAAGCCATAATTAATGTCAGCTTAACTACCATGAGCTCAGCTGCATGTTCTTTCATGTCTTGAATAACCTGTGCTTCCCAGTGATGTTGATTGTTATTTAATTAAATAATGAAAACTTGACGTGTCGCCTGAACACATCATGAGAAATGATTCTGACCAGATGTCTGCAATCCTGTGTGCAGCATTCTTACAGCCATAAGTGCGTAAACAACCAGTTATACCTGCTTATCAGACGTGCTAATTTACACGTAATATTTGCTCCCGCTTTCCTTTGAACAGTTGATAGATCAAATTGCGCGTGTTAAACTGAGATTTTGCAGAGTCTCCTCCCAATATTTCGCGCCTCTGGCAGAAACGCCCAGTTTTGCATATTCATCTCCAGCAGAGCGCAAAGGACAGCGCGCTATTTGCCCCCTGACGCGCAAACCTCCTTTTGCCCTGCTTTGTAAATCAGCTCTCACGATTATTGCGTGCGTAATGAAAAGCGCCTGTTTTAACAAGCGCAAACCTTTCGTAAATCGGCCCTTACTGTTTTCTAATACAGGTGTAGTACTTGAACTTTAATTGATGTAGTTTAGTGGCTTCTAGTATTATTTTAGAACTCAAGACAGAATCTAGATATCCACCTCGCCCTGTTTGTCATCAATCTCCTTATACACTAACACTTGATCCAAATATTAGAACACTAACTTTCATACAGCTGCAGCCTCATGTCTTCATGCTCATATCTTTGTCCCCTTTGAGGTCCAACATCCAATATCAGAGATTAAAGGTGATAGCTACATGTTAACCCCCCCCCCCCACTCCCCTTGCTCACCCTATTAGCATTAGCAATGTTGCAGAATCTTCTACCGTTAATTAGCATGAACAAATGTTTAACTTACATTTTTCAGCCCTTTGCCTCATCCTTCTTTGTATTTTGACTGCTTCAATTTGTGAAGTAAGGCAAGATGCTATTTCTACTGAGAGCAATCCAGCTAGCAACTCCAGAGCTGATGCTAAAAGCAAAGAATCCTAAAGTTGGCATGGTAATCACATGTAAATATGTATTGTTTGGGACCCATCAAAATTGATAAAACAGTTATTTATATGCTATAAATAATTTGGAGGTGTCAGGTTCAAACAACCTAGAACATCAGTAAACACACAAAGAAGGGACACAAGAGTTAGATTTCTTACGGCCTTTTCCCCGGACCGAGCGAAAAACGGCACGAAATGCGAAAATCGGAGGACAAAACGCGCATTTGTTTATACACCTCCCCGCGAAATACGAAAGCAGAGCAACCGCATCGTATTCAGAGGACGGAGCACAGCACAGGACAAAGGCGCGCAGAAAACAACGAGCGAAACAGCGACCACCGGGAGAGCCAAAGGGTAAAACGACACCGAGCAAAACCTCGAAGCACAAAAGGGAAAACGCGCACTTCACGACACCCCCCACCCCCTCCAAACAAACCGACAAAGGAAACACCACCAAAAGCAGAGCACGACCAACACACCTCTCTCTTTTCCTTTCTCTTTTTCCCCCCACCCCACGCCCTCAGGCGCACACGAATGCACACCCCCGACGAAAATTGAAAAGCCCGCAATTCAAACGAGAAGGGGAAGCCTTACCAGAGGAGAGCAGACCAGAAGCGTGTTCAGTTACAAGCCTCCAACCTACTCTGAAAAACGCTCAGCTGTCTCCTCTTTTTATTTCATTAGGGCGGTCCCTGGTTACATCAGAGTGGCAACTTCTAAATGGGGGTGACACACAGTTGCAACTCAGTACATTCTCACAATAGTACACATGTGGTTAATTTGCATAACATTCTGCTCAATCTTGTGACAGTTATCTTATGTGGAGGCAGGAAGTGGCTTCAGCTGATAGGACAAATATCAGCTGCATCAGTATTTCTCCTTCTGATTGGGTGAGCTTCCTGCTGAATAGATGATTAAAGTACAAAATAAGCCTTGTACATACTGAGCCGAAGTACATGATAACTCTGAAAAGAGAGTACATGATAACTGTAATACAGATATGCATTTTTCTAACAGGGGGGGGGGGGGGTTAATTATTGTTTAATACTTTTAGTTATGCTTTCTTTGGACTTTCATCAAGCCACCTCACTAGGGGAAAAAAATATGACCTCCAAGACACCACATCTTGTTCCAGCATCAGTCTGAGTGTAAGTAAAAATTACAAATCTTTTTTCCTTTTTTTTTTTTTTTGTACATTTCAGTGCTTCTTTAAAAAGAACATCTTTTTCCTAGAGTTGATATTTGGCCTTGCATCTTTTGCCCAGGTGTTGGGGTTGGGAGAGGAGAGTTGGCAATCATTTTCTGGCCTTTCTGGAAGAACACAACATCCTTGACATTTTTCTATCCTGGTTTCTAAACCCTTCCCACTGCACAGCATCAGCACTGTTAGGATTTTTGTGCTGATTTTTGTTAGCTACTAACTCCAAAAGGCTGTGCTGGTTTTATCAGTCTTTATTTATCTGTTGCTTTTGATGCGGTGGGCCATGAACTCCTAATAGATCATTTAGAGCACGAGTGGAACAGATTCTGACCTCTGCAGTGGTTCAGGTCCAACTGGCTGATCAATCTCTCCACCTCAGCCACCGTCACAGGGTCCCCAGCGGTAAGAATGATACGACCCAGCATGCTTGTTTCAGGGTCTTTACATGTGATGCTACCGCTGTCATGGTCATGATGGTTATCATTTTGGTCAGCAACTCTATCTGGTCTTTCCTCTAATGCAACCCCAGGGAACCGAGAACAAACATAGTGCACAAGCAAGAGGACATTCTCACAGGGAGCAGGACCCCAGAAGCAAGGTAAAAAGGAAGCGCCTCAGGGCATGCTCCGAAAAGCCAGGCGACGCAAAATGCTACCCCACGAGGTCATTTCCACTGGAAGCTGAAAATTTTTTATGATGCCCGAGTTGCCGAGATGAGGTAAACTTTGACCTTTCAACATGGCAGAGAGCAATGAAAATATCCTGAATGGGATGCATTACATTATGTTTAAAGTTTTCTCCTGCTGTTATTTGGATAGTTTGTAGTCTGCATAATTCTGTGACGTACACAACTTTGATAACATCACCGTTTAAACTTAGTTTTGTTTGTAAAAATATTTTAATTGTTTGGGTTAGCTCCTCAGTGCAGATCCTTGGTAGCAGCTAGCTAGCTAGTCAGTCGAAGATAGCTTCCAGTGTTTCACTTCATTACGACAACAAATCACTTGAACACAACGCTGGTAATTTCCACAATTTACTTTTTTTTTAGCATTTTATTATGTTATCATGTCATTCTCTCCCCATAAAACATGCCCCGGGGTTACTTTGACTCATTCACGTATATTTGAGAAATCCCTGAATCTCTTGTGGAAACCAACATGGCTGCCAGAACAGTTGCTACCAGAGTGATTGAATGAGAGTGGCGACACTCCCATAGACTTCTATAGAAAGAATGGAATGCGGAAGTCACGTGGTTAGTGGAGCCGCAAATAGTTCAATACGACAAAAGTTCCAGCATTGATTGCTGTTCATTCTTGGTGTTCGGGGCGGCATTTGTTTTCCCGAGTCAACATTGTTATTCAGTGTATTATTTGTGATGATTAACCAGTTATGTGTGGCTCAACAGCGGTTCGTTAATATTAGCAAAACTTCTGCCATATGGAGACACTATCACTAGGCCTTTATTAATCCAAAACATTTGTGGTTATCAGCATTGTTTTCAGTATAAAAGTTGCGTTAAACACGTTATCTTTTGCTTTGCAAGACTAATATTAAGTTGAAGTTATACACGTTTGACAACCATTTTCCCAGACAGCAGAAAAAAATGTGGATATCGTAAAAATTGTGCTTGTAGATACGTTTATTTAATTTTTGTAACAGTTAAATCATGAGAGGACTTCTGAAACTTCTTTAACATGTTATCTACGCAGAATCTGCAAGGTAACAAGATGTGTTGTTGTCACAAACAGTTCTCTGTATTTTCCTAACTTACAGCCGAAATAACATTTGATAAAAAAAAGCAAACATTTACAAACGTGGCATTTATTGAGAGATTATCAGACTTCTTTTTTTATTTCATTCATTTAGTCTGAGACTTGAATCTATTCAACAAGAGATCAATAAATTGAGAATGAATATGCCATTGGCAGACTGCAAAAAAATATATACATATTTATGTATATATGTACAGTGGCTTGCTTTGTTCTGTTCTGAGCAATTGAGTTTTGGTCATGAAAAAGAATACTTTTGCTTTTCACTGTACATACATATATACCTAACTACTACATAAATATGTATTATATTTTTGCAGTCTATTCAATTAGTATATTGATTACTCTTGAATAGATTTATTGATCTCTATAATCAAAATCCAACTGCATGATGAAACTACAGTAAATTATAAATGACTAAATGTCAATAACTCAGAACCAAACAAAAATGCATTTCTGCTTTTTATATGTTAGTATGTGGCACAATCACACAAACCCATCAATCCATCTGTTTTGTACCAATATTACCTATTACTAGGTTTAACTTGTACAAATCTATATATTAAAGTATTAATACTCTCACACAAAACATAGATTTTTTTTTGAATAAAAATTGCTCACACACTATAAAATTTTCTCTCAGTGTCACTGGGCCGGAATTAATTCCAAGTTGTTTTTAAATTCTTGAATTCCCCCTATATTTTGTCCAATAGGATCACCTCCACAGACACCCCACACTCGTCACCACACAAAAGACATATAAACCCAAGAATCTCTCAAAACCTCTCAAAGAAAATTTTAGAGAAAAATAGAGATGTGCACAAATATGTAGCCATCGCAAATTCACCCAAATGTCCCAAAAAATACTTTCACAACACTTCCACAAAAGTAGGGACCCCATAGTACCATGAACCCCAAAAAAAACACGCCCCCCCTCAAAGAAAAAGGCAAAGTCATCAGGAAAGCCATCACAAAACCCTACCTAACCCCTGCATCACTGAAGAAGTCCTTAAAAAGTCCTTCCACTAACCTACAAAAAACGAAAATAAATCCACAACATCACACAATGTAGACATCTATAACCTCTATACCCCCCTTTCCCCCCCGCAAGTCTGGGCCAGGCCAGGCCGGACCAGGCCGGATTGGGTACGGATGGGTAGGGATCAGGTGATGTCCCCCCAGGACCCCATACCAACATTCACCCTTATTATAAATACCTAGAAAGAGCTGCTCCGCGATTCTACGACATCATGTCCCTTTATCTTGGTACCACCCCCCTTACCCAAAACGGGACAAAAACAAAAGATCACCAAAACTTTTCACCCACGCTGGTTCATTCTGCAATTGGCCAATTTGGAAGGAGCGAACTGATTAATGAATAATATGTTACCTCTGTATTACCTCCACCTCATTTCTCCACCCCTACTAGATCATTACAATAAAGTAGGCTGCCAAAAAAGTAAGAAGGTGACCGTGCCAGATATTAGCACCCGACACGTAAAAAATCAGTGACCAATCCAAACACACCAATGAACCCCTCCCGACCAAAAGGGTCCCTATGGGCGAAATACCCATAATGGACGCCTTACAAAGAAGAACACCAATCCAAAGAACCATTATATTATGCCTCCACACCCGTAGGCCACCACAAAATTAGTAACATGTCACCTAATAAAACTAATTGAAAATAGAACTTATAGTATGTTTAGGAAATAGCTAAGACCTAATCAAACAGCTGATACCACACCACATACCAGCCCTACTGTGGGGCAAAGATGTAGGTAGTATAAATATAATGGTATGGGTCTCTTTCTCTGGCCCCGGTGTGGTTATCTTGTTGCTGAGCAATATAAAATGTGCAAAATAAAAAAACATTAACATACTAGAACAAAAACAAAACAAAAAAAAAAAAAAACCGAAGCTTGAAATTGTACCTAAACATGATAATAATCCAATAAACAAAACCATAGTTACCCAAAAATACACAAGAAAGATGAAGGAGAAAAATAGAGACGAAACTAGCCTAGCCAAATCCAAAACCACAACCCAACACAAAACAAAACCAGAGAAAAGAAAATAGGACCTCCGAGACCAAAAATTACCAAGAAACATGAGTAACATGAATCCAAAGAGAAGAGGGGAAACCTAGCTTGGCCCAAGTCCACAAAACAAAATTCAGTCTATCCTAACCAAGTGGTAGCTAGTATTGCTTCCTGAAAAGCAGCAACAACCAATTAATTGTGATGAGAAAATGACTTAGTGGGAAACCTTTTCCAAAAATAAAAAAAAAACTGTTCAAACCTATTCATAGTAAGAAGCTTTTACAAAAAAAAAGAGTTGTGGAGTGGTGTGTTTGTTCTTTTTCCTTTTATAAAAAAGTGTAAAACACACTTTCCTTTGTCCTTTCTTAAGAAATTTAGTTTTGTTAATGGGATTGACTACTTTTTCACAAAACACTATATATATATATATATATATATATATATATATATATATATATATTGAACTACTACAATTTGCATTAAAGTCGTTGCTTTTGTGTTCATGTTTTCAGAGGGACTGATCATGAGTGGTAAGCTGAAAGTAGGGGACCAAGTTGGTGGAACACCCTCCTGTAAGTTATGGAGTGATAAGGATGCTAGTAGGGGAATGGTTGAGTGCTGGTGCTGGCTGGGTAGCGGAGAGGCTGTGAGAATAGATATAGAAATAAAAATGATCAGAAATTAATTTATTACATATGAAAGCTAATGCAAGCATAACAACATAATACTTCTCAGTTTTCTGTGAATGTAATAACTTGCATACAATCAGTGAAATTTATTTATTGGGAGTGGATAGCCCAGTGGTAGCGTCGTGGGCTTGGGCGCGGAGGACCCGGGTTCGATCCCCCGACACAACTCCTGGGTATACCACTGTGGACCCCTGAGCAAGGTCCTTAACCCCCCACCAACTGCTCCCCGGGCGCTTTAAGTAGCAGCCCACTGCTCTCTGATACTCACAGTACAGAGATGGGTGAAATGCAGAGCCCTAATTTCCCCTCGGGGATCATATACAAGTATAAAAAATAAATAAATAAATAAAATAAAATAAAATAAAAAAAAAGTGAGACCAAATGACCAAAAGACTTCTCAAAACATACCATGCACATGTAGTGATGTTGAAGCTGCCCTGGTTGGTTAAGGGTTTGCAATGGTCAGACCAAGCTCCTCCATGGCAACAAGCAAAGTTTTTGGCGGAGGCTTGTTTGTTGTTGGCCTGGACGCAGTTTGACATTGTTGCTTTTTCTTCATGTTTCTTGCCTGGCTTTTGCTTCCAATGTGTCCATCACTGGAGATCACTTTTTTTCTTTCACCTGAGATCTGTTTTGCTGTGATTCTCAGTCTTAGCCTGATGAATCTGCTGTTTTTTGGGGGGGGGGTTGTACATCATGGCATGAGGGAGCATGCTTTCCAGTAGCTTTGCTTCTCTCTCCAGAGTATCAGTGACATTTAGGAGCTCCATGAAAGATGCACTGGACCTTGTTCGGAACAGCTCCTCGAATTTCTTGACTAGACTGAAGGCTTGATAGATGGACGACAGAGCACACCTGGTTTGAATTCCTTCAGTGTCAATAAGGAACCACTCTCTCCTTCCAGTCTGTCATCATTTTGCATAATTGCACTTTGGCATTCATCACAGATGTTGCAATCTTTGATGACTTTTTTCACAATGTATCCTGTAAGATAGTAGAGAGTACAGGTTTCACTGTTGGTGAGATCTGGAGTATCTTTGTGGACAGTTAGCTGGTCCACTCTCAGGCCAGGTCTTGTAGTTGTCCCCTTGATGTCCAGGAAGTCTGCCAAAAGACTGCTGTCATCCTCCTGATAGTTTCCTGATTTGACTGTCACGAGAACTGATATTGATCTCGTAGCCTGGTGGAACTCCTGGTGTTGGGACGGATTCCTCTGCCTGATGCAGCTGAACAAGTTTTCAAGACAATCTTGGGTACAACATGAACACTTTCCTTTTGATAAATCTATAAGTAGGGGTGGTTAGACGTCCCTTAGTTTGACTAGGCCACTCCAAAAGTCTTCATTTTGTTTTTCTTAAGCAATTCAGAGGTGGACTTGCTGGTAAGTTTTGGATCATTGTCCTGCTTGCAGAAACCCAAGTGCGCTTCAGCTTGAGGTCACCATCAGATGGCCAGACATTCTCCTTCAGGATTTTTGGTAGACAGCAGAATTCATGGTTCCAATCATCACAGCAAGTCTTCCAGGTCCTGAATCAGCAAAACAGCCCCACACCATCACACTACCACCACCATGTTTAAAAGGGTGTTTTCCTTCTCACTGTCACCACCACTCCGCGCTTGCTGAGGATGGGGTATTGGACCAATTTCCTACATTTTTTTGGTTTCCATAGACTATTATGAATTGGCTGGAACTGATTTGTCTGTGAAGCCCTGAGATGGTATTGTTGTGAATTGGCACTATACAAATAAAGTTGAACTGAACTTTAATTGAATTGAACTGATCATGAAGCCACTGTTGCAACCAGGAACACAACTCAGGGGACAAAAATGATGAGATGAAATTCTCAGATATTTCTGAATTATAAAAATTCTGAAAAAAGATTTCCAGCTTCTCTTTAGTGGTTTATGGTCTTTCCCTTATTTATCTGACCAGCTTTTTAACCCTCTAGGCGCCAAAGTCGCAATATTGCGACAGGTGACATTACTGAATATAACAGACCTTATCTTTAAAAAGAGGTCATAATGTGGACCTGGGCAGCCTGGATCTGGAGGTTCCCATGGTGATGACCTCTGTGGCCATGGTGGGGTTGCTCTTGGTGTGGAAGGACCCCCCGGAGGTGGTTTCCTCACTTGGTGCCCAGACAGTTTTTGTGAGACAGAGTATGATTGGGTGTGGGATTGCTTGTGGGTTTAAAAAGCACTTTGTAAGGCTACATGCGTGATGAAAAGTGTTTACAAATAAAGTTGGATTTGAACACGAGTGAAGTTTAAAAGATGACAGTCAAAGCTCAATTAATGTGAGCAGAATGCAGGTTTAAAATAAATCAATCCCATAGTCGAGTGCGTGGTGACGCTGGTGCATTCTGTCAACAGGCAGCCAGATTTCATTACTTATTCAGCGACTGATCTTTACAATCTTTTCATTTCAGTGGGCCAAAATCATCTTTACTCAAATTTCTAAAACTCTGTAATATAAATCCTTAAATGCAAGTTTGTTTATGAAAGATATTCTCTTTGCTTTCGATGTACTATGTGTGAGAAAACAGTAATGAATCTGTTTTTGGTGTCTCTGGTGGTCATTATTTAAATCCTACATGATGCTGCGCTCAGCTCTTTAGTAGTCATGTGGGGACTCTAATGATTTAGGTCATTACTGTTTTATCTGCATTATTATTCCATCTATATTTACTGAATGAGAGATAGTTGGAGACTAAATTGGGTTAGCATTTTTTTAAAGTAATATCTGCATGATGTGTCAGATAATGAGTGTGGGAAACAGAAATGGGCATTAAGTTTCAGCTTCGTTAGAAACTATAGTTGAGCACATTCTTTCAGAGTCGGTGCTGATTTTCTGTGGGTGCTCTGTCTTCCTCCCACGGTCCAAATTTATGCAAGTTGTGATTTTGAGTATGCATGGTTGTCTCCATGGTCCTGTGATGAATCACTGACTAATGAGATGAGGGATAGGGAGCTTTGTTGAGATGTGTTTCAGGAGTAAAGATGTTTGAAGGGCTTCTTCACTGTCAGAGAGCTCAGTCAGATGGTTCCCCAATTTGAAAATGGCATTTCTTGATGGAAAATGATGATTTCTTGGTCTGAAGCTCATTCTGCATGTTAGCATCTAGCTTGCCTGCGCTCCAGCTTTGACAACGACTAAAAAATATTTGTTTCTTATGCACTGATATACAATCAAGAGTTAGCTACTGAGCTAATAACTATTTACCTGTTTTATTTCCCAAATGTTTAAAGTGCTGATGACATGATTTTGACATTTTTGCCATGTTTCATAGACCAGACTGTTTTTCATGATGATCTATGCAACAGATACGCCTGCATAAATGAGTTGCTATAAAAAAAATTGCTGCATTTGACCAGACTGTGGCACTGCTAGCCGCAACAGGACGTGATGTCAGCATAAGAACTTACACAGCTCTGTTAGCATGGAAACTACTGGTTTCACAGCAGTTTTAAGTTACTTTATCTGTTTCGCCAATGAACAGTCACGACTATGCCTTCATTTTGTATTGCTGCTTAATGTTTAAAAGCTCACAAGGATGGTGTTAGTTTATTTGAGTTTCCTAAAGATGACTGCTGTTCCGGTCGTACCCCCTCCAGTCAATGTCAGCAGAGCTTTCAGTCGCTCTGCTCCCCGCCTCTGGAACTCACTCCAGCTTGACATCAACAACACAGACAGCTTTTCCCTTTTCAAAAGACCCATCTGTTTAAAACTGCATATTAAACGGGTCTTTAGAATGCTGCAGAATGCTCCGTTGGCTTGAATGAGTCTTCCCAACGTTCCAGTGGTCATTATTTTCATATAATAACCGCTGTTAAGGGCAAGTATTTTTTTCCCCCTTTTTTTTAACATGTGGTCTAACAACTTAATATTTCTCCGCATCACAAGTAGTCTGGTCACTTCAAAAACAGCGAGCGAGCACTTAGCGACACCTCATGACTAGGGATGCAAGTACCGAGACCCAGTATCAAAATAGCCCCGGGGCTGAGTCTCACGGTCTACCTGAACCAAAAGCTGTTGCCTTTTCGGTTCTCTTAACGGTATCTTAAAGTTGTACTTCCGTGGTCATTTCATTAATATTTCTGTGTTCTCCATTATTATTGAATGCATTCTGCATCGTTTCTGTTTAAAAAAACCTTCTGGTTGCTTTGTATCCAGCTGTATTTGTATACTAGAAGAGAGGCTTGTGGTCCAACGGCAGGCTTTTCCGGGTCCTTCTCATGAATTTCCGTCTGATTGGCTGGCTCCCATCAGTGTATGAAGGAAGCTCCGCCCTCCGCTCTTATTTCGCTACAGACAGGAAATAGAGCCGACAGACAAGTTTGTTCCATCATGCTAACAAACAGTTAGCTAATTAGCTTCTCAACTCCGAAGCTACAGTCGTGCCGTCTTTACTTCTAGTGTGTAGTGGAGGGTTACCTGCCTTCCAATGGACGGATAGAAACCCCACGTGGGATACGCTATTTGCCATGTTACGTAGAAGGGCAAGGCTGTTCCCGATTCGCTCTTCTCTTCGTATTGTTTCTGTGATGAGGAAGCACAGCCGACTGGGGGGAACGCAACGCTAGCAAGTCAGCATGTGTAAGTAAACAAGGGGAAACCCTCCGTATTTCAGAAGGAGCAAGTTAAACGGGTTTTCAGTGGAAGGAGGCCTTTAAGGTCATATGTCTTTTGTGTGGAAACTAAACTCATGCCAAGCGTATTGCCAACTGCGCTCCTCTTTAACAAGCATCACATGCGCTGCAGGAAGGGGCTCCTGTGCAGCTCTCCTGTGCTGGCCTCGCTGTTTCAGCTTGTGATCAACTTTATGTAAACAGCGGTTAGCTAAACACGTGTATTTGTTTACAGTAAGTGTCTGTTCAGATTCACCCTCCTAACTTCATTTTCAGAAAAATATACATGAAACCCAGTTAACAAAAATTTAAGCTAGCTCCTAACTTGCATTGAAACTCACCCGCTCTGATCAGCTCTCCTGATCACTAAAAGCACCTATGATGACGTCCGTCTTTGCTAATCCATGAAGAAATATCTGTAACTCCCAGCTGCAGTTTATGGATATATGTTATCTGACGGCTTGAACAGAGTCGCTACATCACCGCAAAGCAGCGCAGGTGCGCTTGATGTTCGACACCAGCAGGTCCCTGATTTAACTTGAGGTAACGTGACAGGCTGTGGCTGCAGTTATTGAAAATATCAACGGAACATGGCGCCCCAGGCATCTTGTTATATATGCGGATAATTAGTTATTATCTGAAGCTTTCAGGCAACATTACCACCCCCTAAAATACAGTGTTGGTGAGAAATGAAAGAGGAGGAAAAAATGGCGTGTATACGGTTATTGATTTTTTCTAAGAACGATGATGATGATGATGACTGATTTGTTGTATTGTCCCTGACTTTAGCCTGATGGCAGCTAGGAAAGGCTGCAGCCCCCAAAAATGGATGATATTGTGTTGTTCTCAATGTTCTCAGGGTTTGTTTTGCACTTTATCTTTTATTCACTTTAATGTAACTTTGGTTCTTACTTGCATGTTATGTTTGTTGTTTTTTATTTGAATACCTTAAACTTTAAAATAAACAACATTGTGTTTCTAGTTTTTAAGTTATTTGAAGTGTTTTTATTTTTAAAGTTATTTTTTGTAGTTTTTATTTATTCATTTTAGTCTTTATATGAACCAACAATGTTCATAATTTGGTTTTCTATTTGTTTTAATCTTTTTTTTCTTTTTTTTTATGTACCAATAAGAGTACCGAAAAAGTATCGGACCGATAGGGAGTACCAATAAGAGTAGTAGTAGTATTCGGATACTACTACTACTGTATAGCCATAAAACCTTAGCGGTACCCATCCCTACTCATGACCAAAAATGGATGACTTCCCAATAATTTGATCATCTTTGGTGAGTGTGGACATGTTGAGCTCTGGGTCCAGGCCGAGTTTTAAGGATTCACCCTCTCCAAAACGAAAAAGACAGAAAGAATCCAGTGGCAATACACATACAGCTAACAACAAGGGAAGGAAATGCCGCGTTCAACATACATAAATAGCAGATGCTAGCTCAAATTCCAGCCGCCATGACATAACTAACAAGTAAAACAAAGCGTAAAACATCAGAAAGTTATTAGACCCTCGGAAAAATAGAAGACTTTAATTTGAATTTTAGTTTTTGCAAGTAAGGGGGAAAATGTCTGGAACACAGGTCATTATCAGGAAAAACTGACTTTAGGCCGAATGCAGACCCTGACGCAAACCTGTCGGTCAATATTTCCCGATAATGACCTGGATTTCATACATTATCCTTTACATATAATCTAACATCACGTTATTTCATTAGTTTATTTTTTAATTTGCTTTCTTTGTTTTTGGCCTCTTTTTCATTGCATTTTTTGTGTTTTATTGTTTTGTTGTAAAGTGACTTTGGGTGCTTTGAAAGACGCTATCAAATAAAATGTATGTATATAAAGAGCCTCCCTGAACCGCGCTGCCTTCAGTCTGCAGCTATTCTGTTTACGGGAGCTTCAGCCACCAACGTGTTGAGACTTCTAACACACGGAACTGCAGTCATGTCTGCTGGAATATTCTTCCTCCATCATCGTTGGTCAATCAGAACAGTGATGCAGCTTTGAAGAGATACAGTGGCTCCTCACGACATCACAGGACTTCTCCGGCTGCTTCCAAAGATGCATCCTTCCCTTCATCGCAGAAATTTTCTGACCCCTCCACTGCCATACGTAAATTGGTCCATTCACTCCCCATTTTTTTACAACTCAGGTAATCTGAATGTTGCAGCCATGTTCTGAATGTCACTGCCACTTCACTCTTTCATACTGAACAACATGTGTGTGCTAGAAAAGGGTGTATTATTATAATAAACTAAATACAGAATGAAAAGAAGTTACTGAATAATTCATATTATAATTCAACAATTTCATATTGTATCGCATGATTTTAAGAAAACAAAACAAAGATATGTGACAGTGTGGGGTCCTGTCACTATGCCCCGGATTGATCATGCGCCCTGGCTACTTGGCCACAGGGATGTCCCTTTGGCTGACTGGTTAACACGCATGACTCTCACCTGGGAGTCGGGATCAAATCCCACCTCGTTGCGTACCTTGCCACACATAGAAGACGACTCGCCTAAAGTCAGCCGCACCTGGGATTCAAACCCACTACCACTCACACACCGGCCCACTGGCGTAACCACTGCACTACACAGTGGAATACGTCCAGACAACATTCAGCTCCCTTTTCTCTGTCGCCGCGGGCAGCCTGTATCACTTCTGTTGCGTTGCGTGTGAATCACTCCGTTCAAAACATTTCCCCTTCTTATTCTAGACAAGTCCAATCAAAGAAGATGGTTTTGAAGGTTTTATTATTTATTATTAAATGTTTTATTTGGGCTTCTTAGAGCGAAGCACAGAAGAGGTCCACTTGCTCTAACAGCAAACAGCTGACAGCTGGACTGGACACGTGTTATCTGATGTAGAGATGTGAGACGCCGATACTTTATTAGAAATCATTTTGTATATCTCATCTGAAAGAGTGTCAGGATCATTATGACTGAGGCTGAACACATGTATTACACACTGATTATGGCTGGACTCTGCAAGAACACGCTGTGTGTTCCTGGATGCATTTGCATAATAGAGGCCGACTTGACGAGGCGTTAAAAACTCCTAATGACTAACAGATGCCGAAAAATTTTGGCAGTTAGTAATATTAAAAAAAGATCTGAATTTTTTCGGCAGCTTAGTAGTAGGAGTGTTAAAAATTAGCTGGAACCATGTAACTTGTTACCTTCTCATTTTTAAAGGATAATTGTCTGCTGCGAGTTACCGTGGGCTAGCTGTTAGCTGCACTCAGAGTCTTGGTGTGGGTCTAAGCCGCTCCTTAATAATTGTGGGTCCACTTGGTGCTGTTCTGGGTCTGCTCCTTACAGTTGTCAGTCCGCTCAGTGTGGGTCTGGCAGGCTGGAGCTGAACCGAGTGGACTGGGAGAAGGACTTGGAGCTGTAGGGAGCTGACTTGCAGTTCTAAGTCTAACATGTAAGGTCTGATGCCCCCATATTCCTCAGCATCATCACACTCTTCTGAACTGGCTGATGATCCTCCCCAAGGGGCAAACTCCTCTGGAAAAGACTTAAGTAAATTTTAATATTTGTAGTTCTTTCTTCATCCACTAGGGGCTCCAAAACAGAGCAAATCCCCATAGACTCCCATGTTAAAAAGACCAACTTCAAAGCAGAAATAAACATGTTTGCAGCCTGGTTAAAAACATCATTTTAGGTTTAATAGGTCAAGTTTACCTTCATGTCAACTGTGAGGGGGGGGTGGTGAATTTTTTTATAACTCATCCATTTAGATGTTATTTAAACTTGAAATTCCACATAATTCGGGGCGTGTCCTTTTGATTGACATGCGCCCAGATGCTAGCCTGGCAGCCGGTGGCTAACTGTTAGCTCCTTGTTTTTAGCAGCTAACAGCGAGCCCAAACATTCTTTACCTTTATCCCGCCGCTCAGGAGGCTAATCTTTGGAAGCTCCTGTTTGTTTTGAGTTAGCTTGGTTAGCAATTAGCCTAGAGTACTATCGCTGTCAATCAATTCCCCCGAGGCCGCGCTTTGCCCATTTTAGTCAGAAGTGACAACTAGATGGCGATGGTGGGAAACGCCCAACTGCCTTCACTTTTAGCTCTTCAGATGTGACTGGATACTACGTCCATTGTTTTTTTACAGCCTTTGATCCCACCACACAAACCAGTTCCAATCTAGCTGTTCTGGAGCATCTTTCATATTTTCCATCACTTCAGTTATACATGTAAAAGAATCAGCTGACAGCAACTGCTTCTACCCCTGACGTCATGTCATGGAGAGGGATTTGTTAGCTACTGCTACAGTGCTTAATTAAAGTTCAGATTTTTACATGAACACGCCTGATTGATTTCTATCTGCATAGAAATACTAACAGTATGTCGTTAAACAATAATTTGTTGTATTGCCAAATTATATGAAGTCAAAGTCATGTCAACAGCACTTTAAAGGTGCAGGATGTAACAAGATCAAAGGTCAATGACAGAAAAGTCATCATAAACCGTTGGGTCATTAAAATAGATAAAAACAGATAGATAGATAGATAGATAGATAGATAGATAGATAGATAGATAGATAGATAGATAGATAGATAGATAGATAGATAGATATGAGTTTTATCAAAATAGAAATCAGTTAAATCCTCATGACACACAAACGGTGACTGCTTACGTAAACTTCTGTCTCCAGGCAACCAACAAGATGAGGCTCCACTAATAAGTAGCAGCTCAGCATCTCCACACAGCCAAGAGCCTCTTCACAGCACCATGGTGTGTTTGTGTGTGTGTGCTGGTGAAGAGTGTGTAGGTGTTTTTGATTGCTTTGACTGCTGGAAAAAATCCTCTACATCCTTTTTTTTTTTCTAAAAAATTTGTAATATTTGTTGGGATTTGTAACTGTTTTGTACAGCAGCGTGTCTTCAACCTTCAGGCTCCAGTTTTATCCAGGACAGGGCGTAAAGCCAAGGATGAACCAAGGATTTTTCTTTCAATTTGTACACAAATACCAGGTGTCATAGCAGGCATAAGTTAAAACTGTGTGATGTTGCAGCTAATGTAAGATGACATATAAAGTTATACTGTATCTAATGTTGGATCTGATCTCTACTGTTTTGTGTTTTCTTAAATTCTATCTGAAGTTATATAAAGTTAATTTCATCTCTATTTATTTGCTCCTGTTGCAGTCCCTCCACACTTTTCTGTTTCCAACAGAGAGCTGCTAAAGAGATAATGACATTTTTCATAAATTAACTTGAAAAGCACTCGGAGAGTGCAGACCTCCCCCAAGCAGCTCGACTCCCTTATTTTTGTGTGTTCTGAATCATATTATCTGGAATTTTCTCTGGATCTGGATCAACTTTCAAAACATTATAGAACTCATTGAGATCCTTTCTTGTAATTTTTTACCAAACACTCGAGCCCTTTGACTGGACTTGTATGAAAAAATTCCCCAAATTTGGCCTATTGGGGTGATGTTCTTGTAAGACTGTTTAGGCGTTGGTAAGGAGATTTTTTTTTTTTTTTTAACTTGCCCTGTACAGCATCGTAGCAAGCAGAATGATGCTGCTGCTTTATTGTGTTGAACAGATTTGCTTTACCAAGGGGAGCTTTATGAACACAAGGCTCCCCTTGATACCTTGTTTATCCATTTTATTTCTTGAATGAAGCACTTGTTTATAACAGAATTTTACATCATATTGCTGGGCTTGACAAGAGAAAAATGAAAGTCAACAGCTGCAATGAAAGAAAGTGGAACAGAGAGAAAGGAGTGAGGAAAAGAAAGAGAGAGAGGAGAGAGGGAAAAAAAAACATGGATACACTTACACAGTCAACTGATGCTTCTATACAAAAACCCCTAAACAACATTCCAAGGTCTTTGCTGGAAAACACAACTAACAATCCCCCACAGGAGGACCTGTGGCTTAAAGGCATACGCCACCTCTGGGTGAAATTGAGCCTCCCCCGCAGTCCCCTGAGTTGGACAAGTGAGCAGAAGTGTTTTCTAATCGACCCGGTCATTCTCTGAATCTCGTAGCACTGACTTTAGCTTAGCGTAGTTGCCGTAATCGGGTGGTTTCTAATAGCATCACTTGGCGAAAGTGAACTAATTAACTCGAATTTTTTTCCAGTTACATTTCGTGATCCACACATTCTGATCGAGGACAAACGAGAAGCCGATTTCACATCAAAGGACTGACTAGGTTTAGGCATTGGTAAGGAGGTTTGATGTTCACCATGGGGTGTCAGTCAGAATACACAGGATTCACTTGTACAGTTAACTGTCTTTACTGGTCACTTCTTATCACAACAGCACAGTAATGCAACAAAGGACAGGCTTACATGAGGAATTCCAGGGCTAGTTAAGGTGAATGCCTGGATGGAGGTGAGTGTGGTCTATAAAGACGGAAATATAAAGCCATGAGGAACATTCATTTGGCAAATAAACACATTCAAGGTATTAATTATTACTAATAAATTCCTTACAGTTAGAACTAAACATGTATATGTGTTCAAGGCTAACAGCTACAGTAACTGGGATGTAACAGGTCAGCTAGCTTAATAGCATAAAAAGGCACGTGGTGAATGGGGGAACACTTCTGAATAAGCAAATCAGCTAAATAACATTAAAGGCTAAACAAACATCCTGTGAAGGCACAAGTACAACTAGTTACTTACAGTTCTTCACAGACGCACACAGTTCACCATATTCAAGAAGTCTGTCCAACAGTCTTCTCTCCTCATGGTCACTGCCTTTTAGAAGTTTTATTTCTGCATCCTGACATCATGTGCTCAGTAGCGCAGCTGCACACTTCTGCCACAAGGGGCACCCACGCCTCATCAACAGCCTTTCCAACATGGCTGATCTCACAATGATAAAGAATCCTTGAAAACAGTCCTGGATCCAGAGGGTGATCCGGATCACCACAAAATTTAATGGGTTCGTCTTTGGGCTGAGAAACACGGCTGGCAAAAATTTCAGGTCAATCCATCCAGAACTCTTTTCCGTAAAGTTGCTGACAGACAGACAAACCAACACTACTGAGAACTATTTCCTCCTTGGCGAAGGTAAAGATGTGGTGAGCTTGGAAAAACAGTTTGAGCATTTTGAGAATATGCGACTCAAATCCCCCTCAGCCTTCTTAAGACTTCACCCCAAAGCCACACCTCCAGAGCACAGGAACAGGGGGAGGGACAATCTAATCTGCGTCCAGTCCTGGTTTCTGAACGGCGGTTTGATAATAATAATAATAAT
>JALJCO010004725.1:0-41048 GCA_023101725.1 Atherinomorus stipes | reverse complement strand
ATGGAATTATATTTGGGCCTTATTTGTGCAGGCAAACAAAGCTGTATTTTGAGCGCAGAAAGATGATTTTTGCAGGAACACGTAGTCAAACTTTGAGCAGAAAATATTTTCACGCAGAGGATGAATTTAAATTGACCAAACAAAAACAAGTCCCCATGCACACAAAATTGATTTCTGTATGCTCCTGTGCAGACCCACGGCGATAAAAAGCAGAAAGCTGGCTCTCAAGGATTTATTAATCTGCTCCATCAATGTTTCCTCCTCTCCACGGCACACATGCTCGCAGTACATCATCATGCGTCCCAGTTCTCTCAATGGCGCTCAGCTCAACTTAATGCAGTTACACTTGTGCCACAGATTCCGACCAATCACAAGCCTTGGATAAAGTCACCTGATTGGCTGTCCCATAGGCTCCCGGACTAACCGGCAACACTGTAAAAAGTAGGATCCTGTGCCACTGCTGATATCGGGTAAAGAGGAGTACGCCGTCTAACTCCACGTTTGGAGTCAGTTTTATCTTTTATATTATTACATGAATTATACATTTATCTGTCTTTCGCCTGAAGGACGAATTACGTCTAACATTTAGGAAAGCGTCACCTCTCTTTGATTTTTCTCTTTTTTAAACTTCTAGCTTATCTTTCCAGGACTACAGTACTTTCCTACTGTATAATTCAATGAAGTCATGAACGTAGCTGACCAAGATAGCATTGTTTCAGCCTTGCTAGCTTGCAACAGAAATGGAGGCAAATGCTTTCTTAAAAATCATTTGCCGCAATTAGTGGTGGTGGTGGTGTGTGTGTGTGTGTGCGCGCGCGTGTGTGTATGTGTGTGCGGGGGGGGGGTAGCTCATGTAAAATGAGAAAAAGTAAGTTACTAATACCAGACACTGAACACTTCTACCACACATTCTCTGATCATTAGCACTTTGACTTGATCCTACTTTTTTATATTATGGAGAAACAATATTGTCGAGTGCACAAAATCAAGTCTTCCAGTGCATCTACCATTAAAAGCTTTTTTTTTTTTTTATCAATTATAGCTATAGTGCTGAAGTAAATCATGTGGATACTACAGTTAAGATACTATGATGATCACTACTGTAAGGTTTACACACTGCAAATAGTCAACGAGTTAAAAGCATAATTTTTTACAAACAAATTCTATTTTGTCCTTTCTTTCCTTTTGTAAGCTTTGTTCATATCCCTCCTGTTGGTATATTTTATGTAGCACTCTGTTATAAGCAGCATAAGCTGCTGCAGACAGCTGTTGGTTTACCTGATATGTCAGAGTGATATTAAGTGCTTCAGCTGCAACGTCCCTCTCCAAACTGTCAAGACTGACCCACTCCAGAGAAGTTCTTTGAAAACTCGATTTTCTGTTTTGTTACATGTATACAGCTTGCCTTTTTTAAAATTTATGCAAACTATGATAAACACCTGGCATAAATTATGTGATGTGAAAAAAATAATTAACGGATGTTACCTCCTCATCACTTGCAGGATATATCATTTAAAAAAAAAGAAAATTACAGATCAACTAACATACTATAGATGCTTATATAAACCATTTGAATGTATTATAAATTATCACATAATAAACAAATTAAAAAAATCTTATAAATTGGAAAAAGAAACGTTATCATATCCTTATGAGGCCTCATAAGACACTAGACATTTTGACACAGCTGCCAAGAGATTGTCATGAAGACATTTGAGACAGTCAGTATGCGCTCCATCTGCTGGCTGTGGATGTGTACTGCAGCTGAGGGAAACGCTGCCTGGAGCTGTCTTGTCTCTGGCTCGGTGTATAATAAAAGATACGTTGTCAACCTTCTGTTTAGTGTTTCCTTTGTGGTGAATATCTTGGAATTATCCTCTGTGATAAAATGAGTATTTTTATATAAATTCCCAAGCGATTGGAACACGAATAAAGCATTGACAGATTAATAGACCCAGTCTCTTCAAGATTCACCATCTATTGGCACTGGATCTTACTTTTTACAGCGTTGCCGGTTAGTCCGGAGCCTATGAAGCAGCCAATCAGGTGACTTTATCCAAGGCTTGTGATTGGTTGGAATTGTGGCACAAGTGTAACTGCATTAAGTTGAGCGAGCGCATTGAGAGAACTGAGCGCAGATGATGTACTGCGAGCATGTGTGCTGTGGAGAGGAGGAAACATTGAAGGAGCAGATTAATAAAACTGAGAGCCAGTTTTCTGTTTTTTATCGCCGTGGGTCTGCACAGGAGCAACAGAAATCAATTTTGTGTGCATGGGATTTGTTTTTGTTTGGTCAATTTAAATTATCCTTTGCGTGAAAATATTTTCTGCTCAAAGTTTAACTCGTGTTCCTGCAAAAATCATCTTTCTGCGCTCAAAATACAGCTTTGTTTGCTCAAAAATAAGGCCCAAATATAATTCCATAATGGAGCAGGTAAAGAGTGACGATGCCGCGCCTCTCTGACCTCCTGAAAACCCAGCTGTGCTCACCTGACATCAAAGACTTTGATCCAATCAAAGCCATCGACATCCGGCATGCTGACAGTTTGCACAGACGCAGGCCCGAGTTTGTGCACAAATACGTAACAAAAGAAACTGACTCAGATTCAGATAAAGAAGTGAGTTCAGAGAGCTCGCAGGATATTTGATCCAGAGGGAACTTGGAAATGATCCATCTTGGCAATAATGAACATTCAGTGAAAAAGAGAAATAAATATTTGCACTTTGTGTATTGACAGTTGTTTGGTGACGTCACGGTCTGTAGGGAACGCCCCCAGGTGGGCAAAAACTTTCTAGCTTGCCACCTGCAGGCTGAGAATGAGCCTGAGAAACACATTTACACTGCTGGAAAATACCAGACGGTTGTTTTGTGATCGGGGGCAGTTTCCTGCACCGGTCTGATGATTCACGGTCGGCCTGACGCACCGTCAGACCCGTGCTGTTTGGGGACCATCTTCAGGTCCCGGTCTGGTAACATTAGAACATGATAAATATCTTGGTTATTTTTCATAGTATTTCTGTACATGTTAGAGCGCTTCTCCTGGGACCCGGATGGAACATCTGCATGTGACAAGAACATAACATAGATTAAATATATTAGGCCTATTACGGCATCTAATCACTATGAAAGGGGGCCGAAAATTGCAGGACGTGTCTTTTGAGGTTGATGGTGCTGAAATCCATGTTTCTTTTCCATCGCCTACATTTCAGAGGTCAGAAGCACAGTTCAGTCGTCGGACCGTCTGACGCAGCTGCTCCTGTATAATCCAGGGATGCTGGCATGTTAGAAATGCCTCGTGTGTTTGTTGACACTGGAACAGCTGTAGTGAGAACGGGATCCGCTGTAACTGGCACCAAATTCAGCTTAATGTTCCCAGGTCGACCTAAGAGAACATTCCTAACTGAAGAGAGATGGTCCTCAAACGCACCGCTCTGACGGGGCGTCGGTCTTCAGCATGGTGCCGAGGAAATCGAGGCGACCTGTGGAGGACAGGCCGACCGCTAACAGGCCGGTGAAACTGCAAGCTGAGCAGGCTGGTCAGGCAGAGCCGCCTTCAGTGTTACCATCACAGCAAATAAAAAGCAGATTAAAACCAAGCAAAGCAGCACAACTGCGACCACTTCATTATAAGCAGAGAGGATTGTCCTGAGCTCCCGTCCACAGCGGTGCGTCCGGTCAGCCTCTCCGTCGCTGTTCACTCGTCCTGCTGGACGTCCCCCGGTGCTCCACGACGGACTCCGCTCCACACCGACCAGGATCTGCTCCTCCTGCCCGCTTAAGGCTCTCAGCGTCCGAGTACCTGCCACACCACTTCTCAATCACACCCCTGCCTAGGGGGGGGGGCGGGGGGTCGTAATCTCATGCAGCCCACTACCACTCCCAGGCTCTCACATAGGCTACAGTCCCATCACTCCGTGATATTACGATACAATTACAGATATGCTGAATAGAGGCTGCATTCAATATAATATATTATTTTATTATTTAATTCTTGTCTTACTGTTAAATACCAAGTTTTTATATATGTTTTTAGTTATTTATAGATGTCTTTAATTCTTTAGCTTTTAGCTCCTGTGTTTCCTCATGGGGGCCCTCCACGTTGGGAGTCGTGTCCGGTCTGCCTGCGGGGGTGCTGTCTTGGGGATCCCCTGGGCCTGGAGGACTGGGGGACTCCACAGCATGTGTGGGCTTGCCCTGGTCTGTTTGGTTGGGGGGGTCTCTCTGGCAGTGCTCCCTGTGGCTTCGGACTGTGGTGCCTTTCAGTGTGGATGGCCCCTATACACATTTAAAAATAGAGGTACCAATCTGTACTTAAAAGGGTCCAAAGCTTTTTTTTTTTTTTTTTTTTTTTTTTTTACTTGTCCTGTCCAGCATCGAAGCAAGCAGAATGGAAATCTGATTGCTTTATTCTGTTGAACAGTTTTGCTTTATCAAGCGGAGCTTTATGAATATAAGGCTCTTATAAGGGTCCAAAGCTTGTCGCTGGGGTTGAAAGACATTTCTGTACCTTCATGGTCCATTTTTGTACCTTATCAAGCTGTATGAGTTAATAAGTACAATTAAACCAATTAAAAGATGATGAATAAAAGTCAATAAAATAGAGATTATGACAACAATCAAAGATGCTAATAATAAATGGATAATTATTATATAAATATTAGACCAAACACATATATAATTATAGATATAATTATTACTATGATTATTATGAAAATCATAATATAATAACTATAATGGCTCTATGCATGACTCCACTACTTCCTGAACTTAAGGTAGCTCCTTTGCTTCCTGTCTTTCATTACTGGAAGAACTGATTAGTCCAGGTGTGTCTGATCTCAGTAACTGGCCAGACACACCTGGATTAATCAGTTCGTCCAGTAATGAAAGACAGGAAGCAAAGGAGCTACCTTAAGTTCAGGAAGTAGTGGAGTCATGCATACAGCCTATTATACTACTGTTTAAAAGTACTGCTATTTGTAGTTATTGTACGAGCTACACACATTTTTCAGTGCTGCAGGTACCCTTAGGGTTGAAATGGTACAAATTTGTACTTTATATTACTTTGGACCCTTTTTCATAGTATATAGGTACTTCTGGCCTCATTAAGACTAATATTGTACTTTTGAGAGAACATTTGTGAAAAATGTACCCACAGGTACAGAAATGTTCCTGTCTCGTACCTCTGTTTCTGAGTGTGTAGGGGGTTTTTCCTCACCTGGATCCTCAGTGCTGCCATGTTACTGTACCAGTTACCATGTTAGACTTTTTTGCTGGGTGCTCTGTGTGTGTGCGTGCATGGGTGTGGGCATGCATGTGTGCTTATGTATATGTATGTGGGGTTTTTTGTGGGGGTGGTAGGGACAAGGGTTTTTTTTTTTATTGTCTTTTATTGCATTTTATTTGTATGAGAAGTGTTATATAAAAAAGTTTGTATTGATATTATGACCATATGTGTAAACACAGCTCTACGTTGCACATGCTTCCCTGTAAGTAACTCGCTCAGTCGGCTACTGAGCTCAGACCGTGACCAGCAGAGACAACCATGTCGCTGATAATCAGTGTTTGCAGCAGCAGAGCGTTATAATTCATTGTGGTGGTGATGATGTGAATGTACAGCAGCTGTAGCCAACCATATTTAGCGCAATTCATTATTTATGGGAAATGTTGCAGTTACAGGCTAACAACTTAGCTCCAAGCAGCACAGCACACGGGAGAAGTGGGTGTAATGCGGAAGGCTGGAGCCAGGTCACACCAACCAATGGAAACACGTCTCTCATCCACCAGCATAGGCCCCGCCCATCAACTGCACTTGACTTCGCAAACAAAAGTTTAGGATTTGCAACCAAAAGTTTTTAAGTTGAAAGCAAAGACTGATTTGCAACCATTTTTTTAACTTGAAATTAAAAAGGACTGATTTATAAGCAAAATAGTTGTTTTTAATTTCAAACATTATTTTTGATTAAAGTTGAAGAAATATGCTGTTTCATATTTTTATTCTTTAATTGCAACCTGTTTTATTTTGTTCTCAAAAAAATGTTTTTTTTTATTGCTACTTACTTCTTTGCTCTCAAATCTCTTTTTTGGTTTCAAATCTTTTTTATTTGATTAAACTATAAAGAAACTAAATTCTCTCCATAATATACAAGGTTATTGTTTTCTTAACATAACCGGAAGCTCCTACTTACTTGAAAGTACTTGCAGCACAATCACATCCATCCACTGCACAACTAGAAACATGGATTTAAAAAAAAACATCAAAATGAGAATTCACACTCAGGTGGAAAATGTGTCAGAGAAACTTCAAAATAAAAGCCATTTTCAAAATAAATGTGGGTTTGACATAAATTTTTGCAGATTTGGGGATTTTGGATTGATATACATTGATGTATTATAACACCCCGACATGGTAGCATGTTATGAGCAAACGTGTTACCATCTGACATAATTTAAAAATGTTCCTAGTTAATGAGGAAAATGGTGAATATCACATAGCTACAAAGAGGAAAAATGCTAAAATTAGCTCTTAAAGTCATTACAGATTTGCTTATATAACAGATGGACCATGAATCAACTACTTGACCATGAATAGAAAAGAAAAATGACACAAGGGCATTTACAGCAACTTCAAAAACATACACCGTGCACACAAAGTTTTGAGGAACAGAGGAAGCAGATGGTGCAGCTGCTTCCAATTTTTCCATGAATGGAGTCTGGGAAAACACAACTGATCAATAGACTGTAATAGGAGAGACACACCCATTCTGTAGACTGTCTATACACTCTGTCAACATCTGCCACGGGTGTGGTTTCCAGTCTTTACATCCCCACCTCTTTATATTCGCTTTCCTCTGTCAACTGCCTCCATAAAATCCTAAATGACATTTTATTAAGGGCATTAAAGATGTCAACTGGCATTACACAAGTCAGCGAGAATCACTGCCTCTTTACTTGAAGTTCCCTGTTTACCTTGAGGGTTTAAAGACTTGGAATTTTGTGCAGAAATGGCCGTAATATCTCTGCTACCCTGGTCCACCCACACCACAAGAAATCATTTTTGACTTAAATATTTCAAGATGTTTTAGGCTGTAATGGATTCCCAAATAAACACCAAGCTGAATAATAGATGCACTACTTTTCAGGATAGGGTTACATTATTTACAGACAGACATTTATTAAATATAAAATGATAAAAATTATGTTTCTCCTTCAATCTGCTGCATCTTAAAGAGACTAAACTACTGTATGAGGCTCAGGCTGCAGTTCAGCTACAGTAATGGCAAAGAAAAATCCCACAGGCCAAGACGCTCTTAAAAAGGTCATTAAAAAGATATTTAAGTACTTCATAGCCAAAGCACAAACTCTCTAATTCCCTCATGGTACATGACTTATGATTTGGAAAGTTAACATCTGCAAATCGACTGGATTTAAGACTGAAGGAAATAGTTTTAGACCATTTGCAATCACACTTTGGCTTGCAGTGACAAAAAGTGATGATTGAGGCATCAATTACAGCATTAAAGTCACAATAGTCTTCTGACAGTACTTTTCTTAATGTGAGCCAGTTAATGACAGTTGCTGGTTTATTGTGCACTGGTGCTTTGTCTTTACTCAGCAAAGACATGGTCAAGCACAGCGGTGATGCTGAGCAGCTGGACAACAAGGCAACAAGGCACTGTTAAACACACCTGGTGACCCGACCAGAGTCATGTTGGCAGACACAGCTAGCTCTCACTTTGAAGGAATCTTACCTGCTAGTCTGTACATTTACACACAGTTAAAGGGGAATTTGGCTTTTTTTTTAACCTGGGGTATGTTTTCAAATGTACTTTATATACAATACTACCCAAAAAACGTAGAATATCCTGATAAAGTTCATGTATCTCGGTAGTCCAACTTAAAAGTTACACATTTACATATTGTATAGACAGATAATATGTGAATCAATTTATTTCAAGCTTTTATTTGTTTGGATGTTGCTGATTAGAAGCTGCAGCTTTAGAAAACCTCAAATTAAAAACTCAAAAATTAGAATAGTGAAAAGCTCCAGTATTGTAGGTTCAGTGTCACATTCTAACCAGGTAAATAATCCAAAACACCTCCAAAGTACCCCTGAGCCTTCAAAAGTCTCTGTCTTGGTTTAGAAGAATTCATAATCATGGGGAAAGATGGATCTGACAGTTGTGCAGAAAACCATCATTGACTCCCTGCACAGGATAGGAAAGACACAAAAAGTGATAGAAAAGAAGCTGGATGTTCTCAGAGTGTCCTAGTACACATTAATGGACAGTTAAGTGGAAGGAAGAAGTGTGAAGAAAACGGTGTAGAAGCCAGAGGGCTGACAGCAGCCTGGAGAAGATGGTCAGGAAAGGACCTTTAAAAGTGTGGAGGACTTCATAAGGAATGGACCTGTGAGCTTCATCAAGTCCAGCATCAAATGCAAGTTTTTAAAGTCCTTTTTAAATTGGTTTCATGCAATATTTAAATTTTTGAGTTTTAGAATTTGAGGTTTTCTTAGGCTGTAAGTCCTAATCAGCAACATTCAAACAAATAAAAGTTTGATACATATTGATTCACATATTATTTGTCTATACAATATGTAAATTGCAACTTTTTTTTTTTTGCTATACTAGTATGATCCCCGAGGGGAAATTAGGGCTCTGCATTTCACCCATCTCTGTACTGTGAGTACCACAGTAGCTCATGTGAGTATCAGAGAGCAGTGGGCTGCTACTGAAGGCGCCTGGGGAGCAGTTGGGGGGTTAAGGACCTTGCTCAGGGGTCCATGGTGGTTCACCCAGGGTTTCCCTTCTAATTTTCCCATCTGTAGGTCCTCCAGCAGCACCGATGTGCAGCATACAGTGGGTTGCAAAAGTATTCATACCATTCATTCATGACCAAAACTAAATTGCTCAGAAAAGAACAAAGCAAAAGTGGGTTTTACCTTTTTATATGAAAGGAAATGGCACAAACTCAACAATCCATCACTGTTCTTAGTACCGTAAGCGCTCTTTACTATGAATAGGTTGCATAAGTTTGTATGTCATTGTTGCAAAAGTATTCACACTAAGTCATTAAGTCACAATCAGTACTTGGTTGCAGCTCTCTTGGCAGCAATAACAGCTACCAATCGCTTTGGATAGCCAGCAATGAGTTTTGTGCAATGGTCCTTTGACAGTTTCGCCCACTCCTCTTGCAATACTGCTCCAGCTGAGACAGGTTACTTGGTGACCTTCGGTGGACAGCAATCTTCAGATCCTCCACAGGTTTTCTATTGGGTTGAGATTCATTGACTGGGCCAGTCTAGAACCTTCACTTTCTTTCTTCCTGAACCATTCTTGTGTCACTCGAGCCGTATATTTTGGATCATTATCCTGTTGAAAGGTGAACTTCCTCCCAAGCTTCAGGCTTTTTGCAGATTTGAAGACGTTTTCCTCCAGGATGTTGATGTATTTTGCACTATTCATAATCCCTTGCACACGGACAAGCTCACCAGGACCAGAGGAAGAGAAACAGCCCCATAGCATTATATTCCCCGCCCATGTTTCACGGCAGGGATGGTATGAGCTGGATCATCAGCTGTGTTAGCTTTGCGCCAAACATACTTTATCAGGCCAAAAGTTCATTTTGGTTTCATCTGACCAGATCACACGTTCCTACGTGTGTGGTGGCATACTGCAAACGAGCCTTGAGATGTTGTTTCTTCAGATATGGCTTCTTCTTTGCAACACGCCCATAGAGACCTTCCTTGTGTAAAGTGCGGGATATTGTGGACTTGTGTACGTTAGTCCCAGCACCCTGGAGAGGCTTCTTCAGGTCTTCAAGAGTGACGGAGGGGTTTGCTCTGGCTTCCCTGAGCAATTTCCTTTTGCCTTTTGCCGTGATCTTGGAGGGGCGCCTGATCTTTGGAGGTTCACAGTGGTACTGTGGCGCTTCCACTTCTGGACCAGTGATGCACAGTACTTTTTGGCACATTGAGTGAACTTGCGATGGCTACATAGCTTTGCCCATCTCTATGCTTCTCTACAACTTTCTTTCTGAGGTCTTCTGAGAGCTCCTTGGACTTCATGACTGTTGTCTGCTGACAAGCATGGGATGACTGTGGACAGGTGACTATTGGGCACTAATTATGGGGAGCAATCTCAAGGATATACAAATCACCTGGGACTGAATACCGCCTGTGACACTGTGAGGCAATAGTTTATAGTGTGCAATCATTTTAGACTCAAACAACATCTTTGGTGCAAGGGTGTGAATACTTTTGCAACAGTGAAATACAGACTTATACAACTCCTCATAGTAAAGAGTGCTTAGGAACAAAAACAGTGATGGATTGGTTGTGTTTGTGCCATTTCCTTTCATATAAAAAGGTGAAACTCACTTTTGCTTTGTTCTATTCTGAGCAATTGAGTTTTGGTCATGGGTATGAATACATTAGCAACCCACTGTAAGTGTCCCCCCGGTATTAATATGGTTATACATCAATCAGTCTGACTGCAGCACCTTGTCAGAATCTATGTATCAATGTGGTAAATATATTACCATGATGATCAAGATGAAGATGATGGTGAGAAAAACTTTGATGAAAGGTTGATTTAACATATAAGTTTGCTTACGGACCTTTTTATTTACTTGAAAGGTGTTTATAGTTTCAGATCATCTGCAGCATAAATAACGCTGCTGGTTTGAACCCTACTAAAGCCAATACGACTGAAATTTGAAATGAAGGGGGAATCAAAGGTTTGACTGTGACAGGGCAAAAGAAGATCTTGAACGGGGATCGATCTCAAGTCTCCTGTCTCAAAGTCATTCGCCACAACCCACTCTGCTGAAGGAGAAGTTGGTAGACGTGCAGCCAGGGCACAATATCTGTTAGATACCAGTGACAGGACCCCGCGCTGCCAGCAGGGGAACCATGACGCAGTCTGGTTTCAGTTCCCCACCTCACCATCTGTGTTGCCAGTTTCCCCAGTCTCCAAAACCAGCGTACGCATGGGTCAGAGTTAATGTGACAGACGCACATTTTTCCCGTCAAGTTTGCTTTTTATAAATCACAACATTTGCGTGAAAACTGGCATACGCCAGTTTCAGGCCCCGTTTTTGTGCGTACGCAACGTTTAAATGAGACCCCAGTTCTGTTCCTGCTGGGTCTCGATGCGCTTCAGAGCCGAGAGAGCGCTCAGTAACAGAAGAGGTGGACACCACTGATTCTGTGAGTTGGTTGTCCGTTTTATATTATTTGATGCTTTCAGCAAAAGTCACCTTGAAAGAGTTTTTAGCAGCTAGCTGCAACGTCACTCTCGTTCGCCGTTCAGCTCGCGCTAGCTCTTACCGCTCTGCTCAGATGGCTGGGATGTTGTTCGAACTTCAGGAAGGCCTAGAGCTGGAGTTTTGTCCCTACCAGCACCAGGATTCATACGCACATCAACATTATGTACTGTATGGTGTTGTAGCAACACCCTGTTAGTTCTGAGCAGATCAAGGTGAAAACTCCCGCCCACCCGACTTGCCACTCAGTCACCTGGGCAGTAAATGGAACCAGACCTTGTCATAGTGCAGCTGGTGTCTTATGACACCTTCAAAGGCGCCACTTCTCTCTGAACTTTGTGGTTGGGTGTAAGTCGTGCTGGTTCATCTTCCCGTTCACTGGGCGTTCCTTTGGAAGGCTGCCTCCTGCTAAAACTCGCCCGATATTCACGCTACTTAATCAGTCTGAGCAAAACGCAGTTGTTAGTAAATGGCTAGCAACGGAGTGGGTGATCCTCGCATGTCTCTCAGGAGTGCGTGTTTGTGTCGGTGTGTACATGCGCGATGTTTATACCTGCATCCAGAGCAACATAATGAAGAAATCCACAATATGAAGATTTAAAAACATGAATAATTTGGTGCAAATATTTACTCGCCATGTGGCGGATAGACCTCTGAGATTTACGCGCCAAACAGAAAATTTACGCCTGGCAAGTGTTAAAGGGACTAGAGGCAAGATTAAGAAAACGAAACTCGTGACTGCCGCAATTTGAGCTTCAGAAGCCGCCACCACGAGCCAAGCCGTCACACAGGAGCACAAACTGAAGCTATAATGTTATTTACTAACCTTTTTTCTTCATAGTTCCACTTTTAGTGTCTTTCAGTTGATCTGGATCGTTTTCTAACCGCAGAAGAATCCATAACTATCGCTTACAGTGTTTGAATTTACCGCCACCGACTTCTTCCTGTATCAAAACTGCAGATGTAGTGTCATTTGACGTCACGTCCGCAGGGCAGCGTGGGAAATTCCAGACACCAAATTGCAGCATTTTGCAGCACACAGTCTGTTCAAGGCAACGGAGAGAAACGTGGGTGGAAACGTTCTTTTTGGTATTTAGCGCTTCATCACCCATTAGTATTTAAAAAATGGACATGCATGTTTGTTTGTTTTTAAATTCCTGCCTCTAGTCTCTTTAACTTCACACATGTAGCTACCACCACCAGGTATGAATGAATAATGGATTCACTGTAAAGCGCTTTGGATGGCAAAAAGCACCAAACATAGGTTACATCTAGTCAATATTAAAGGTGCCATGACATCAAATTTCACTTTTCAGGGGTTTTGGGGGTGTAATATGATCTGTTGTGCCCTGATGAGGCCATGTGAATGTCAGAGTGAGAATCAAAAGTTCCTGTTTATGGTCTGTCAGCTTTGTGTCTCTGCTCAGAAATGATTGAATCAGACAGCAGCTTATCATTGTACATAATTCAATTGCTCCAATTAAAGCACCCGAACACAGGACCCCCCCCGCGCTCACTTCCTCCCTCACTGATTCAACTGCCCTAATTGACAGCTGTGCAGTCCGGTCTGGGTTAACAAACAACTGGATTTAAAAGCAAACTTCTGCAGCAGCACTGAGGGGAGGCGACCACAACCTTGTCATTACCTGTAAGTTTATTTATTTTGGTGTCTTGTCTGATAAACATAGTTCACTGTCTGAAGTGCACATATTGCTAGCAGTTAGCCTTTAGCAAACTCTGACCGCTAGGGCAGCTAGACCTATTTTCTCTAAATAAGGTTATAGCCAAATAAGGTGCAGCCAATCAAAATTAAGTCAACTTGGTCTCCGGGTAAAGCTGCATATCATTACTGCACACAACTGTTTTACTGAGGAAGGGAGGTCTGGCGTTTCTAAACGATCCCCACTGTAAAAATGAAGTTTTTTTTGGGAGTATTTACATATGCAGTAATGTCAACAACATGAACCAGTTTTTACTGCTATGCCATCATCACATCCAGTAATCCAGTAACCTCGTGAGACCATCCTGATCTCGCGAGCTTCAGGTTTTCACTCGCAGATCAGTCTGGCTACTTTCCGTTGAAGAGAATTTGGAGCAGTTCACCAAACGAACGTCCAATCAGCATTGGCTTTGAGGCGGGTTTAGGTGTGACGCAATGAGAAGCGACAGTTCGGTCTAAACAACATGGCGGCTTCAGCGGATGAAACTAGCGTCAGCGTGGCTATCGTTCAGTTTTATCGGGATTACTGAGTATTTCTTCAGTGAAAGGAGAGCAAACACTGCTCTGGATGCTTTTCTCAAAGGAAAAGATGTTTTTGCTCGTGTTTTCGTCGTCGCTCTGTTAGTACATCCTATGTTTTGTTGATCTGATTGGTTGATTTGGCCCGTCTATCACCAACATAAGGTGGTGATAGACAGATGCCTTATCAATCAGCCCCTTCCCAAAACTACTCTAACGGATGATTCCCAGATGGATATGCGGGAGCAAATCCATCTGACGCAGTCAAGTTAGTAATCCAATGCAGCCAGTAGGCATTCCTATGAATTCTCAGGTGTGCCGCCTCACCTGCTCTGCCATCATCCTGCTCATCTAGCCGACACCCTGTAAATGCAGCCATGTTTACTTCTGCTCACATGAAGCCCAAACTGTCCTTTATATTAACCCACGGTCAGCCAGAAACACGAGCTGGAGAAGTTCGTGCAGAGGTCCGCTGTTCTCTGGGATGTTGCATCTCCTTTTTGTGCGTTGATCATCAGAGCAGCGGAGTTCACAGGTCAGTGACAGGAAGAAACCATGAAATACTCGTCAGAAACTCTGAATAAGAAGAAGATGGAAAAGATGTCGGCCGCTCCTGAGCAAATCAGTCCCACAATTTTTTGTGTCGATGATGTCGCTGCTCATTCTCCATTACTCTCTCCATAGTTGAAATGTTGTTACCGGTACTGGTTAAATGGGGCACTTTACTACAATTCAGCACACAGAAGCTGTCATGGATGGGGGGTGCAAAACAACCCCACAAGCGATGGTGATGGACTGATGAAGACTTAAATGATGGATGGATGGATGGATGGATGGATGGATGGATGGATGGATGGATGGATGCATGTATGCATGGATGGATGCTTAGATGGATGGATGGATGGATGAGGCATGGGTGGATCCATGGATGCATGGATGGATGGATGGATGGATGGATGGATAGATGGATGCATGTATGCATGGATGGATGCATGGATGGATGGATGGATGGAAGATGCGGGCATGGATAGATAGATGGATGAATGAATGCATGGATGGATGAATAGATGGATAGTTGAATGGATGGATGGTTTGATGGATGGATGGATGAATGGCTGGATGGATGGATGAATGCATCGATGGATGGATGGATGGATGGATGGATGGATGGATGGATGGATGGATGGATGGATGGATGGATGCATCGATGGATGGATGAATGGCTGGATGGATGGATGAATGCATCGATGGATGGATGGATGGATGGATGAATGGCTGGATGGATGAATGCATCGATGGATGGATGGATGGATGGATGGATGGATGGATGGATGGATGGATGGATGAATGGCTGGATGGATGGATGAATGCATCGATGGATGGATGAATGGCTGGATGGATGGATGAATGCATCGATGGATGGATGGATGGATGGATGGATGGATGGATGCATCGATGGATGGATGAATGGCTGGATGGATGGATGAATGCATCGATGGATGGATGGATGAATGGCTGGATGGATGAATGCATCGATGGATGGATGGATGGATGGATGGATGGATGGATGGATGAATGGCTGGATGGATGGATGAATGCATCGATGGATGGATGAATGGCTGGATGGATGGATGAATGCATCGATGGATGGATAGATGAATGGATAGATGAGTTTGGCTCTTTGTCACACAAAACTTTTCTTTTCCCTGATCCGAGCCTGAGTTGGGGTTTGGGAGGCATTGAGGCCCGTTTCTTGTAGCTGCAGTTATCAGTGCCTCTCGATGACGTGCTAATGGCAGCGGAATACACAACCGCACTGGCAGCAGCCAGACGAACAAGCATTTCAGCACGTCACAAACGGAGCGCAAACAGAGTACCTCATCAAAGGTATCATCGAGCTAAAACTCACATCCTGTAATGCTTTCTGATCTGTACCATACAGTATCTCTTTGTTTTAAGTAAAATCTCATTTCTGCTTTCCTTGACCTCAGATTTTGCCTCACATCTGCAGGTTTGAATAAACAGAATATATTAACAAGATGGAAAACTTTATTTTTAGGAACACGTGAGTTAAAAGTTTGACCGATAATATTGGACCTCACTTCTTATTGTTTTGCATTTAGCAGTTTATTTGGAAAAACTAAATTGCAAACATTAATCAGCTTTAATTTAAAATGATTGTGATTAATTTGCTCTGCTGTGCATCTGACTAGCACATTTTTATTGTGGGGATAGAACAGACATTATTCTTGTCAAACATGACATCGGCACGTTTTATGAGATTGACTTGAAGCCATATTAAGAAGCGTGTGTTCCTTGAATTGGAATTTACTAGAAGCCCACAGGGGCCCTCCCACAAGCTTAACTGTTTGCTCTGGAGCCACAGAGAGATATGATGTGTTTGGAAGAATTATAGAACCCACCTATGGACTGACAGCAAGCGACCGAGCCGGCCTTATAAGGACTGCTGGAGACGTCCATGTCTACAAGACCTGGTCAGGCACAAAGATGCGAGCAAAGATACAGAATACACAACTGCTACACACAGCATGTCACCCAGAATGTGAGATCAGATGTTTAATGATAGCTGAGCTCAGCCCCGTTCCCTCCCCACCCCAGCTTTGGAGAAGCCTGCTGTCCCACAAGAAATGGTGCAAAATGATATTGATGATGATGACACAGATGATGATTAACAGGAGGGAGGGTGGAGGATGGACGCTTTAATTCTTTCCTTCCAACCGGAGTCTTGGCCTCGGAAGTGTTGGGTTTGGATGGGGGGGATTCGGAGCGATTGTCACCTTTTCCTTTTGACTGTAGTCCATCTTGAACTCCACAGCTGGACTGAGCACGGGCCTTCCCATCAGCCAGCAGCTGGGCTTGTCAGCCAATCAGGCACCTGCATGATTACCCACAGCTGTACACATAAAATATAGGATGGGGCGTGCAGGAGGGGCTCCGTGCAGCCGGATGGAGGGATGCGGGATGGATCATGAACTGAAGGTTTGGGAGAATATGACTGCGAGGAAAGTAGACACATGGGTAAAACAGACATCAAAACAAAGACGAGGATTTAAGAAAAATCATAAATAATTTCCTCTGTTTTATGTTCAAACTTCACAACAATCACATTTCATCCTTGCAGATGTCTTTTATTGTCATGTTGTGGGATCACGATGTGAGGTCACACGTTTAAATGGTGAGGACCCCTCGATATGTAACACATGCATTTGCCTTTTGGGTGTTTTATGTATCAGCCTCAGTTAGTAGATCAGGGACAAGGACTCCAGCTGTGTTCCAGGACATCAAACTCATCGTTTTTCTAACTGTACGAGTCATAAGCTGGGTTTCCATTACACTTTTTTCGACAAATAAAAGCAATATTTCTTCAATTTTGAATGGTATAAGCCGTTAACCTGGTAAAATCCCGTCCCACGAGACTCCACTTTGAGGAGGATGGAGATATAAACATGTTGGGTTAAAGAACTGCTGCTGCTCCTCATCGTGACAGCAGACAATGATAATTCAGAGGTAAAGTCCGTATGAACGGCGCCTTTGATCACATCAGCAGGAAAAAACACTCGTGGTGACTTCCAGGACAGACGCCTGGAAGTTAGTGACTCCTCAGACCCCTCTAGCGACTTATTTTCAAAAAAGTGCTTAGCGACAAATCTAGTGACTTTTCCTGGAGTTCATGGAGACAGATAAAGTTTCTATCGCTCTCTGTACGTTCTTCGGGTGCTGCCTGCCGTCGGCCCCTCCCTCCCTGTTTCCTGGCGTCACTCACTGTTCACGCTATCCCGGTGAAGCAGCTGCCCTGTGAGAGGGTCACTCCTGCTCGTCCAGATAACAAATGAATAGATACTCTCTTTTTCCCTGGTCTAAGCATGATAAGGTGCATGTTGGCTTTCCTTTGGCAGTATTTTATTTTATTTTTGCCACAACGTCCATGGTAAAAATATGTTTGTAATACGTAAATTGTCCATCATAGCCTAATGTAACAGTTGCTGCTTATTTCCCATGATGCCTTTTGGATAGGGTTGGGCATCGAGAATTGAGTATCCTTGGGAACCAAGACTAACTGTCTGATTCTCCCAGAATCGTTCAAATTTTTCAATTTCAATTCCTATTTTCGATGGCCAGTCCGCCGAACACTGTAGAATCCGCTGGATGCGGAACATTTGTTAGTACCAAGTTTCTAGTACACCTGGTTACGCTGACGCACACGGCACAACTCGGCAGCTTTGTTGCTAATATTTAGTGAGTTTTCAGACCCTCTGATAACTTTCTTTTAATAAAACCGCTAGTGACAAGTCTAGTGACACTTTCTGGTCTTAATGGAGACTTTTGAGACCGACGTGAAAGAACATTCACCTTATCTCTGAGCTAACGAATGTAGAAACGGTTATGCAATCAACTTCCTGTGTGATACCGGAAGTAGCGGTCAGCCATTGACTCACAATGTAAATTGTGGTTTCTGCAAGTGGTTAATTCTAACAATCCAACAAGAGTATTCATAACATTTCTAAATAATTTGCTCCAGAAAATGTCCTTGCGTGGTTCGGGAATATGTTGCTGTTGGTGGTTGTACAAACAATCAGAGGAAGTTACATTTGTGGCTACAAGAGCGATGGTAGAACATGCCCCTCAGTCTGAGAGAGAGAGAGGCTGCAGGGCTCCAGACTGCGACCAAATGTTCGTATTTTGCAAATGAATTTTTTTTACATCTGCTCATAAGTAAATAAGATTGTATCCCACCTCTTACAACAAAACAAGACCAACATTAATACTGTGTATTACTCTGTTCCATCTCTGGAATTCCCGATCTTCGTACAGTGGACATTTCCCTCTCTTTAAATCCAGACTCAAAACTCTTCTGTACACTATTAGGGTTCATCCCAATACACCCCCTAGCCCTGCATTTTAGCCCTACCCCTAAATTTTCCGCGTTCCCGTGAAGGTAGTGCTGTCCCAATTCCTCTTTGCATGCAAGGGTAGTGGACATAATGCAGGGTAGTGGACATAACGAGGGGTGGGGGCATGAATCTAGCCCTTCAAAGCGAGTGACGAGAGATGCTGACTTGCTGGGGAAGGGCCAGAGAAAAGGGTTAGAGAGCTGTACGTCATTACATACTGAATCAAACAACAACAGCAACCTCCAGAGAGCGACAGGATATTACACATTCACAGCCTAACGTTAGCCAGACTAGCCATGCTATCTAGGCTAAAATACTGATGAATAGCTTCTGAAGGCTTTTCGTCATGGCAACTTCTTCCCCATGTGGTTGTTTTGTTTATTAATCACACGAAGCATGATGATGACGAAAAAAAGAAAAAAACAACCACAACTGTTAACTCTGTTGTTGCTGGGTGCGTTGTTATGGTGACGCATATGTGCAAACGTCACTACGCAGTCGCTTACTGTACGTGCCTGAACGTAAATGCAGCAAGTGGTGTCCCAAGTCTTAGGAAAGATTAAAAAGCCCCTTGTGGCTTCAATTTGGGGGTGTTGTAGTAGTGAGTAAGGGCTAGTAGTTGGGTAGAATGAGGCCCAATCCCAATGTTCCTCCTACTTTCAAGTCCATATGAACCAATCCAATGTTTCTATGTGCTACCTGTTATGCTGTGTTTTTAGTGTTTTAGCTTACTGTTTTTAATGTTTTATCTGCTCTGTAAAGTGTCCTTGGATGCTTTGATAAGGCGCTTTTAAAATGAAATATTATTATTATTATCATTATTATCATCATGTAGGTAGTGATAAGCCTCAAAGCCTTTAAGTTTGCTCATTGCTTCACATTCAGACGTGACAGAGCTAAGTGGCTAACGTGGCTAATAATGCTACTGTTTGTTATTTTTGTCCATATCTTCATCACCATCCTCCTCCTCTGTTGCAGGAGGCGGAGGGAGTTGTCCTGTCTGAGCTGTGACAGCTGATGTTCCCACGCAATTTACCTAAAAAGTTCCTAGGAGCGTGAGTAGCGCGAACATCTGGCATGTAAATAAACGCCGGTTCCGGTCGAAGCCAAAGTGGGTGGCATATTTCACGCAAAAGCTCATGGGGACTAGGAAGAAGGTGGACATAATGGTTGGAAACACTGAAATTGAACCAAACACTATGTCACCTTTTGGAAGTTTCTAACATAGTGTCACTGGGGTCTGCACGGGCCGATCCAAACCTACACACAGAGCCATGTGGGTTTGGATTATTTTCCCCCTTACTGATAAAAATCTCCATTTAAAGACTACATTTCATGTTTACTTGTGTTATCTTTGTCTCACATTTAAATTTGTTCGATGATCTGAAACATTTAAGTGTGTGAGAAACATGCAAAAAAAAAAAAAGAAATCAGGAAGGGGGCAAACACTTTTCACACAACTGTAGCACCTTTTCGTGGGAAAACAGGGAACATGTGACCCTTTAAAAAAAGTCCTACAGTGTGTTCCCCAATCGGGGAACATAGGTACGCTCCCCAAGCAGCTCTAGCATCGATGAGTTAAAGCGTGACCATGCATCGCGCAGGTGTTTTGAGCAATGGCAGTAAAGGATTCAAAGAAAGAGACAATATAACACTGATGCTTCCTGTCATCATTTCCAAGAAGTAAAGGCGCAGGAAGGGTTAAACCTTTCAAGCCTTGGTGTTGTTCTTGAACGTGCAGCATAGGGCAAGATGAAAGCCAGAGAAGGGGCGAGGACGTAGTGGCAGGACGGCGGCCTGTTTTCCTGCATGCATGTAGCCTGGTGTAAACACAGCTGCTGTCAGGGAACTCATGCATGGCCCATATACCAGCTAGCTGTGTGAAATGAACTTTGACCCAGCAACGAGCCTGCTCCTGGAGAGAAAGCGAATTCCACGGCCCTCCGAAGGGACGCGCTTTGTCTGTGAGCCAATCATTTATGTTTGGTGTGCCTCTCTCGCAACCCACGCCTGTACTCGCAGGCATTACTCTTATTTACTCTTTCAGTCCCCTCAGCATGCCCCCTAAATCACACCACCATCTGGCCTCAGAGCGTCGAGCACGCTGCTGAGTGAACAAAGCAAGTCCATTACTGTAGGCGAGGGAAAGACGGAGATTACAGGAGAAAATGGGGGTTGGGGATGAAAAGTGGGGCCATGCAATTTTAAAGACTTCCAACACAGTGCAGGGTTTTATCTGGGAGTCTGGCACGGGTGAATGCTTCGAATCAGGTAACTTTTTAATGCCATTCAGGAATGACATCATTGTTTTTTAAAGGAATGAGTCACTGCCATCCCCATGTAGAAGCATGGCAGAACCTGCATTTTCCTACTCATCCAGGTGATGTGGATGGAGAGCATGCATGTAAGAGCGATAATGACTAAGGGAAGAGGAAACAATAACACAGACGAGGCAGATAAGGATGGTTTAGTCAGAGGAAGTAGGGGTGGCAAAGGTAAAATAATAATAAATATATATATTAAAATAGTGTGTGAGAGCAAATACTAAGACAGGAAGATGAAAGGATGGCAAGTTTTCCCATGACACTTCAGTCTTAAAACCTGAGGCCAGCTCCCAGCAAGATGTGGTCTGTTAAAACACAGCAAGGACGGCGTTACATCCAAAACAAATCCAGCACACAATCCTTTTAAAACGTTAAAGAACAAAGGAGAGCCGGATCAAGAGATCGGACACTTACCGCAGATTGATAATCCCTCGGAAGTTTCATAAACACTTCCTTTTATGTTTTTGCGTCTTTTGGGCTGCTGCTCTGTTTTATTTCTTTTTGTTATGTGACGGGAGATGCTGAGCAAGACACGGTCTGATCTAAAAACACACAGGAAAATTAAATAGTGTGGCTGCTTCATGCCTACCTTCCCAGAAATCCAAGTTTATCTGGTGTTGAATTCTCAAAAACATAACAGTACTGGTTGACAGCCAGTGATTGATGGGAATAAATAAGTGGGTAGATTTCTTTGACTCAGCCAGGAACAGGAAATCCCCGAATGCTGCTGTGCAGAAGAAGTCTTAACTGAGATTTGATTGATTATGGAAAATAACAATAGGTTCAGTTTCAATGGTTACCACTGTAATAATGCAGTGATCTGTGTGTGTGCATGAATATAGATAGATAGATAGATAGATAGATAGATAGATAGATAGATAGATGGATAGATAGATAGATATAGATAGATAGATAGATAGATAGATAGATAGATAGATAGATAGATAGATAGATAGATAGATAAAGTGGGTATGGAAAGACACACACCTGTCTACATAAGACCTTCCAGCTCACAGTGCATGTCTGAGCAAATGAGGATCATGAGGTGGAAGGAACTGTCAAGGAGCTCAGAGACAGAATTGTGGCGAGACACAGATCTGGACAAGGTTACAAAGAGTTTCTGCAGCACTAAAGGTTCCTAAGAGCACGGTGGCCTCCATAGTCCTTACATGGAAGAAGTTTGGGACGACCAGAACTCTTCCTAGACCGGCTGTCCAGCCAAACTGAGCAATGGTGGGAGAAGAGCCTTGGTGAGAGAGTAAGAAGAAACCAGTCACTGTGGCTGAGCTCAGGGAATGCAGTAGGGAGATGGAGAAAGTTCCTGAAGTCAGTATCACTGCAGCCTCCACCAGTCGGGGCTTTATGGAGAGTGGCCCGATGGGGCCTCCTCAGTGCAGACATAACTGAAAGCCCGCCAGAGTTTCCAAAAAACACATGAAGGACTCCCTAAGACAGGGAGAAATAAGATTCTCTGGTCTGATGAGATCAAGACTGAACTTTTTGGAGTTAATTCTAAGCAGTATGTGTGGAAGGAAAACCAGGCACTGCTCATCACCTGCCCAATACCATCCCAACAGTGAAGCACGGTGGTGGCAGCATCATGCTATGGGGGTGTTTTTCAGCTGCAGGGACAGGACGACTGATTGCAGTTGAAGGAAAGATGAATGCAGCCAAGTACAGAGATCCTGGAAGAAAAGCTCTTCCAGAGTTCAGAGCTCAGACTGGGCTGAAGGTTCACCTTCCAACAAGACAATGACCCTCACGCACACAGCTGAAATAACAAAGGAGTGGATCAGAACAACTCTGACCATTCTGGACCGGCCCAGACAGAACCCTGACTTAAACCCAACTGAGCATCTCTGAGAGACCTGAAAATGGCTGAACACCACCGTTCACCATCCAACCTGACAGAACTGAGAGGATCTGCAAGAAGAACCAGAAGATCCCAAATCTAGGTGTGAACACTTGTTGCATCATTCCCAAGAAGACTCATGGATGTACGAGCTCAGAAGTACTTACTCAGTACTGAGCAAAGTACTGAATACTTATGACCATGTCATATTTCAGTTTTTCTTTTTTAATAAATTCACAAAAAATTTCTACATTTCAGTTTTTTTCTTGCCAAGATGGGGTGCTGAGGACATTAATGAGAAAATAACATGAACTTTTTTGATTTTAGCAAATGGCTGCAGTGAAACAAATAGTGAAAAGTTTAAAAGGGTCTAGAATACTTTCTGCACCCACTGTAGATCGCTCCTTAACAGCACTGGTAATTTCCATGATAATTTTTCTGCTTCTGAATTGTTAATACACCAGTATGTAGAAGCTCTTAAACCAAAATTATATATATATATATATATATATATATATATATATACATACAGTATATATATATACATACATATATACATATATATATATATACATACATAAATATATACATATATATATATATATATATATATAATGCAAAAATACAATTATTATTGTTATCCATGAATTTTTAAATTTCCCGTGTTACAAAACCTGAAAAAAGCAAAGCAGTTCATGATTTCTTGCTGAAGATGTCAAATTATAGTTGTTTACTTGTAGGTTGAACAAAAAAAAAAAAAAGTTTTGGGGGCTGAATGTTATGCTTGAGTAATTTATCACTCCTTAGAGAAGCCATACAAAGTATCAAGTTGTTTTAAGTCATGTAAAAAAATAAAAAATAAAAAGCCTATTTAGTCATTTTAATTTGCTGTTTTCCAAATAACAGTAAAATATACCGTTTTAAACAAGTTTTTGGAAGATTTTCAAAAATAATTCTAATTCTCAAATTTTTGACAGGTGGCCTAATGTGTTTCACACACACACGCTAGGGTGGGCGATATTGCCAAAAAATGATATCACGATATATTTTCCAAAATACCTGGATGACGATATCACAGATGATTTTGATGTCTTATTGAGAAGAGCTTCCAAAATTTTTTCACTGATACCCACTTTAATAAAGCCTCTACAGTTCCATACTATGTCATGGTTTATTAACATTATTACACATATATGTTAATATTACTGCTGCATTATGGCATTTTACAGATAAAATGCTTCAAGTTTAGTAATTTGAACTACTTTAATTTCCTATCATTTCATTTTTTACATACTGAGCAACACAAACTGGGTATACATGTAGATGTGAAATGCAACTTTAATGATGATTACACATAAACATCAGCCCACACAAGCAAGCTAGTTCTATTTCTTCCTTTATTTTACCAACCACTCATGTATGTGGAACGTCCAGCAGCTCATCTCTGTCCATCATCTTCACATGTAGCTCCGCTCACTTTTTGGACGCTTTTAACGTTAGCATGAACTTGTGCTGCAGTGGTGCTGCTAGTTGCCTTGTAGCTAAACATTTAGCAGCATTTAGTAGCTTCATCCATCAGTTCCCACCCAGATCTGTGTCCAGCGTGGCCTCCGGAGCAGATCACGGCCGTTTTACTCATTTGTTTTCTTGTGGATCCCCACACTAACGGACGCTCTGCATCTCTCACATTTACGTTAAACGCTGGTGAGAGTTGACATCGAAGGTCGGGACAAACCTTCCGGAACTGAGCGAGACCCGGCCGGCCGCCGGCCACCCTGGAGTACCGGCTGTTCTGTGATTCTTCAGAACACACAGATGTCCGTCCTCCTGGACTCCACATGTAATCAGCTTGTCAGATGCTGGAGAAGTTTACCTGCCTGTGGGCTCTGCCTCTCTCCCTGTCGCCGCTGCGTTCATGTGCAGCGCAGATTTCTGACAGCTTATCCTTCCGGTGAGGCAGCAATGCAGCTTCAGTTAACATTTTTTGATGTGCTTGTAAAATGATTTACTTTCCGGGATTATGTGGCACGAACAATATAGCCGTCGAGACTGAGTCAGTGATGGGGAAACAGATGCTGCAGGGTTGAGGTGTGATTGCATGACGTCATCAGGCCGAAAATGTGTGATCATGTGTTATCACCGTATTTCATTTTCTGCCGGTGTCAAAAAAAACTACTGGTATTATCACAAATGATACGATGTTGCCCACCCCTAATACACACGTATGTATATGGATCACCGCGAGCATCAGGGAATTTTCGCCAAATTCTTCACATCCAGGTAGGTAGGAGGTGAAAACATCGCTATGTTGCATAGGGGAGCCATCTGAATTACCTGCTTCATTACTCGTCAATCTTCATTTATTCTACTTTGGAAATACCGAGAAGTCCCGCTGTGTATGGCTGCCATAAACATATCTATCACACGGACAAGAGAAGATGTTTGTTCCAGCTCCCAAAACAACAGAAAAAGTCCCGAACAACATGCTAAGTGGCTAGCGGCTATCAAGCCCATAAATGCTGACAGTTCACGCTGGAAACCATGCAAACATCTAACAATATGTTCGGATTTTTTCCCACTAATTGTGAACCCCTGAACTAAAAAAAAAAGCATATATTGTGGTCCTCACTATTTAAAACCCTCAAATGGTGTTTTTTGTACAGATGATAGAAAACAACCATTAAATCAGTGGATGTAGAGAATTCACAGCGACTGTTCCGCTCTCCCTCAGGACTGTATTTTAACGATCACGTTCATCCAGATTACTGCCATCAATGTTCCCATCAAACAAGAATAAAAGCCAAAAAATGACAGAAAAGCATTTGCAGAAACCATTATTTAAAACATGCACCAGTCAAATAACCAGTCAAAAAAATAACACTGATGAGCTTCTAGCCCGCCTGCCCCAGTAATTTATATCTTTATCAATGAGAGTAAACTCCCCCTGAGAAGGACATCAAAGAAATACCACCATTTCTTAAAATCTGGGGAAAATCAATATTCTAGTAAAGAATAACGATGGAACATGATAATGAAACCAAACACATCATGGAGATCGGAAACTGATCATCAGGGCATTATTGTGGGTCTCGTCTAACCCAGGTTTCCAACAGCAGAACGATGGACATCACCAGCGTCCAACAGATACCTAGTTTGACCCCGTATCTTTTTTATTTCCCGACAGTGGGACTTTCAGTAATAACTGGACGTCATTTCAACTTTATTTCAAAGACAGACCGGCGGAAGAAATTTAAAAAAAAAAGAAAAAGGTGCAGAAGCACGTTTTTTGAAGGCTCAGTCCATCAAGACGCCGTTCAAGTGCCAAGCATGTTTTTTCACCGTTAACCAGCTTAGTGGTTACCACGTGAAACTCCGGGTTGTGACGTCGAACTGCGTCCTGATCCATATATATATATATATATATATATATATATATGTATATATATATATATATACATATTTTGTATAGATAGATAGATATTTTTTTTAGTACTTTTTATGTGCAACACTTTAGAGACAAGTCTGACATAAATGTGCTTTATAAAAGAAGTGATTTGGATAAATAATAATACATTTCTTAAGTGCCTTTCACAAAACTCAAGGTCACTTCACAGACAAATTATCTATTTTGTTTTTATGTCATGTTTTAAACCCATAGAAAGAAAAGAGGTTAAATCAGTTTTTTTATTTTTATCGTTTTTTTGTTTATAAAGGGATTAGAAAGGAGGGAAAAATGTAAACGGTTGAGTAAATAAATAATGAGAAAGACTGAAACCTAGACGCTGATCTTTGATTGACAATAAATTAATTAGTTGAACGTTAGCACACTATTGTCACCGGGGTGGTACTTTAAAGTACGGCTGTTGTGAGAACTTTCCTCCTACTTCATCAGGTTGAGGGAAAAATTCCTCAGCGTCAGACTGAAGTTCTGTAACTTTTTACAGCGTGTACCACCTGAGAAAAATTATCCAGCTCTCCAAGTACCACCATCAGGACCAACCTGAACATACGGCAGTGAAGGCTTACCCCGGACACTTCTCAAAGGAGGTATGTTTACTCTAATTGGCGATTATTCATTGGTCATTGTCGCTAACCACTCTACAAAACAGTAGCATCATCATCGTAACTGGAAGCTTCAGCTCTTTATTGTACCTCTCATGCACACAGAAAGCCAGAACATCAAGAAGCCAGCTGCATTTCTAGCACACAGACCAGGCTGACAGAACCAGAAGTGTTTTGTTTCTGCAAAAATATTATTTTAATCTATGTCACAGATAATCCAAATCACAGTTTTCTTTGCAATAAAGTCATGAAACATTAAAAAAATTATGACTTAAATCACAAATCTAAAAGGAAGATGAGATTAAAACTTCTTTTTTTTCAAAACACAAAATGTGTTTTTATATGTGCCTTTCATATATGTAAGTGGATGGAAAAAGGTATTTTCAAAATAACTCCAGCTAGCAGCCCAGCTAATGATCAGGAATGGGGCAACTGGCCCCCGCATCTAAGTTCACCCTAAAAACCTGCTTTTTTTCCCTCATTGAGGGCTCAGATAGTCTCAACGAGTGTCCAGACAACAGCCATTTTGCAGAGTAGACATGAACCAAAGTATCTACCAGGGGGATGTACCAATAATCCACTTTCGTACTTTGAAAACCTCCCCGTGATGCTGCTCATCAGCAGGAAAAATCAGTCCCCCAGACACAGTTTGCATGTTTGTCCTCTGAAAACATGGAGGAAGGCGCCTATGGAAGCTCTGGGGTATGTTTTCCTTCTGAAAGGACAGAGTCTGAAGTCTGGATGTATTCTGGATTTGTTTAAGGATGCTGGGAGGAAACTTATCATTTACTTATTTCTGGTATTATTTCCATATTTCCTATGTTTGTAATATTTAATCTGTTCGTGTTGCTGTGATATGAACATGTGATTTCTACTAAGGTAATGAAACAGTTAAAGTTTCCTTTCTGGACCAGTTCTTCTGAAATCTGTCAGAGCTAGATCAGGTCTTGAGCTCTGAAGATGTGAAGAAAAGTGTTCTTGGTTCTGATCTACAATATTGCAAAAGCGAGGAACCCACTTATGGTCATAAGATGCATTATTAATGCACGTTTATATGTTTGATGTTTACAAGTTATGCCAAAAGAAAGTCCATTCTGCTTGTTATTATTTATTTAATTTTTTTTAATTGAAACTCGGTGAAAAGATTTTATTGCAGTATCAGAACGTTTTGAACATTTTGAGCAGATTTCGCCAATACCGCAAAAAACATTAATAACCGTGATAATTTTGGTCACATCAACCATGACATGAAATCCTTATGTGCCTAGTATCTACATTACTTGGAGATCACTATTTGCTTTGGTGTCTGAGTCCAAATCTTGAGACGCTGGAAATAAAATCTCATTCTGAAATCGCACGATAAACACTGGTGGGGGGATTCTGCTATCTGCATAGTGATCACCAGGCAATGTAGATACTTCCGTTCATTTCTGTGACGAGTGCTGGAAAACATTATGGCTTGCCTTCAGACAGACCATCTCTTAAAGTTTATTGCATCCAAAATTTCGGGGTTATTAGATGATGACTTCTGCTTAGGGCCAGATCTACCAATATCTAAATTTGCGTGTAGTAATTTGCTGGATCAGGAGTTGCTGAACAGATGAAAGTGTCTGCAGCTCCGACGTGGTCTCTATTATGCAGGAGGTGCGCAGTTTAGCACAATGCTAACAGCTTCAGAGGCTCGCGCTGCCAGGTGATCCTGTGGTCCTGTCCAGGTGCTAAAATCCAAGTTAAAAATGCGACGTTGGCAAAAAGGGGAAATAAAAAGACAATTAATGCAGCTTTAGTTCCCAGCAGCTGCAAACTTTCATTTATCCAGAATATTTTACACTCGTGTTAAATGGTTTGCTGTGTTCATTTTTATTGAATTAACAATGAGAACTAACACATTGACCTCACTGATCATGAAAAATGATTTTAATCAGATGTGTGCGTGTCCAGGATCGTCCCTTCCAGAAGTTGCAGCCTTTTGAGCACAAAGCTGCAAGTTTGCACCTGCTTTTCAGATGTACTTAAATAGACGCAAATAACCAGCAAGGTAATGCATCTCACAGTTGATTGGTTTTAAAGACCAAACCCTTTTTTGGATGCTGTCAAAATGTTGAATATGGAATACGGACAGAGCAACGACATCACATGTTCCTAGGTCGTAGTTGCAACAGCAGAAAAAAGACTTCACAGAAGCGCTTGGATGCCAGGGCTCACTGCAGATATGTATCAGTGACCTTCAGCAGCTGCAGCATGTCCAACAAGTAATGCAGAGTTTATAACTGACAGCTAACGTTAGCTACATTAAGGCAGGTACACACTACAAAGCCTGCAAAGGTCTGATTATCGGATGTTTCCAAAAAACACCGTATCTGACTTTCTCCCTGTGTTATGTGAGTTATGAGTGGTTTTGTCCGCATCCGATCCGATCGGCTCAGAAGCAGCGATCCTAGATAATGAACATGTTTACCATTTGTGACTAGAAATCCTGGTGTGTGTGGTGTTCCGAGAGGACTCGAACACGCACAGTGTTCACAGCTGTGCAAAATCAAAAACGCTGCTCTCATTGGGAAATCAGCGGGAGGCTCCCGGAACAACAGCCAATCAAAACGCAAGAGCTAACAGCTGACTAACAGCTGACTGACGGAAAAGGAAGTAAACACAAACAAAGAGCACATAGCCGTTAGCTTACAGCCCTGCTCTCCAAGCTATCTAATGTTTGTGGCCATTTTTAATCACTATCAACTCACGGTCATACAGCCACATTCTTATTACTCTCTATGACTTTTTCCAAAATGTTGTTTTTTCTATGTATGCGTGTGATTTTCTAAAATGTAAGAGACTGAAAAGTCCTATGCTGTGTAGCCCTTCTGAAACTCAAAATATTAAATGAGTGGGCTCTGAGTTCTTTACTGCAAGGATACCTTTAAGTTTTTGACTTCACTTTTTTATAAAATAATTTGGATCTGGAAAATACTCTTACAAGAGGCACTTATCACTAGAGTGGACACCAGCAACTATCGGTAAGTAAATTAACACCCAAACACAATATAAAGTAGGAACAATAACCCTCCAATTTAATAGGCAAAAAGGATAATAAAATGAAATAATAATATGCCAGGTCTTAGAATGGTCACAATCACAGTAATTCTCCCACCACTGCACAGCTGAATCTGCATTTAGGGACCACCACAGAAAGAAGATTATTACTCACTAATAATAACCTAGTTCTAAAGCCGGCATAAGTACACTTATGTTGCAGGCCGTAATTTCCACGCTCGTGCACGTGGAGACCCAAAATCTCAGGGTCGCTTCAATTAAAGAGTTAAATAAAAGAAGACTGGTACCTTGTGAAAGCGTGTTCATCCCACTCACCAGAAAGATCCAGGAAGCAGGCTGTCCTTGGTTCCGGGAGGGCGGCTTGGTGCTCCAGATACAACAGTGCAAAGGATACGAAGGTGTGTGGTCTACACCCGGTCCGCAGCAACTTGTCCTTGTTCCCACGTTGCCAGAGGCACCTGGAGTGGCGCGGCACCTCAGAGTGACTATCTGGTTGGTGTCTGTCGTTGTCCAGTCCGGTAACGACGCTCTCCAGGCTCCCCAGGTCTCACAACGTTAGTAAAACAGCTGCCTGAAAAGTCTCCACAGTGAGCAGGCTTAATAGCCTCAGCTCTTAAGCTAGCAATTAGCACTGAAACACAGTCCAAAAGCTTCGAGTTGAAACAATAACGTGTCCCAGCGGAATTACTATCCAGTCCAAAAACACAATGGCTTCACGTGATAACAAAACCACAGCACAGTGCGCACAAACAGATTACAAAGACAAGCGAACTCTCTGGATACTGCTGTCCCTCGGCATGACTGAACCGGACTTCTCCTGCAGCTCCTCCACCTCGCCACACCGCGTTACCTTCAAGGACCACTCTCTCCATAGAGAATACACATTTCACCTAACTGTACACAAATAAAACAATATCAAGTAGTACCAGGTTTTAACCCTAATTAGTTTTTTTTTTTATAATTTTACTACATGAACTAAGCATTTTAACAAAATAAAACCAAAAAAAAAAGAAACCGTAATAAACTTCTTAGTTTGCCTTTTTTTTTTTATCAGGGTTACATTTGTTTATGCTAAAGTCTCACCCCGGTGTCTGGTTTGCGAGATTTGAGATGTTGACAGTAAAGGAGTCGATTCTCTGCTGATGAATCAGTTAGAGTGGGGTGTTCTCCATCATGTACACCCCACAATATATGATCAGAAGAGGCACTCCTCTAGTGATTTGTCTTTTGTAATCATCAAGTGTGTGGTCTCCATATCTGTGAGTATCTCAGGAATCCTGTAGTGTGTACCTAGCTTGGGCAAACAAGTTAGCTTACCATCCAGGAGGAAAGCCGCCATTTCCGTGTTTTTGATGCCGTGGAAAACATTTATGTGGGTCCATCTAGTGTAGCTTCACCTAAATTTACTCCAGCTTTTGCTTTTCTTGGGTCACTCCTCTTTAAAGACGGATAAAAATATCTCTGGGGCTCTGAAGCAGCTGCTTCACTCGCCGTTCCACTGTTTCCCTGTACCAGTCTGACCGTGCCCAACAAACTGTTGCCACACAGAGATTGTATTTGGCAACCTGCAATGGCGGCGTGTATCGGCTTGTAGATGTAAACATAACGCCATTGTCAAACCATCAAAATTTATCTTACAATTATTTTCAGGCTAAATATGTTTTCTTAGGAAATGTATCTTTCATTCTGCACCTCCCAAACGACTCGCTGGAGCTATCATTACTATTTTTTTTATTATAGTTTTGAATAAAAATGTTTCATATTCAACCTTTAATAGATCGGCTTGTGCATTATTTGCATGTGCAATGAGAAAAGCTCACGTTTTTACACATGCAAACCTCTGATAGATCCGGCCCATAGTCTGTAAATTGCAACAAAATGTGCAGACAAGAAAGAGACAAGTTCCGCTGGAAGATATCAGAGGAAAGTCTGTTGGGACACCTGTAGACTGACTTGACTGAACACAGAATTTGTTTGTTACTCACCAACAGTTATTTAATAATGAAAGTTATCGTTTAGTTCTCTGTTTTTATAGTCTCCCAACATTTTTCTTCTCAGCCATGTTGGTTTTGCTTAATTTGTAAATATAAAAGCCAAAGAGAGGGAAACTGAAATCCCCCAAATCTCACCGGGTTTATTGTTAAGAACATTGGATCTATAAACCTCTAGGCTCAAACACTGTAAGTAGCATACCTGCCTTTATGTATAAAACAATCTGAGAGGTAACAATTTTGCTTAAGTGCTATTTACCAGTGTCATATTAACAGGCCTGCTTGAGAGGCAGAAATGTAGGAAAACCATTCATGCTTGAACTTGCTGGCTACTAGAATGTGAAACGGATGGGGCTCTGCACTTCTGTGATTTATAGATGGGGTATGTGTTTGAGAAACATGGCACGAAATGATAGGATCAGCTTTACTAAGAGATCCCAGGATAGGTGACAAGGAGGGCAAGGACCACAGTAAAAGTAACGAGCTAGAAATTCATACATGGCCACATAGTTTGAACTAACAGAGACCTTTTCAGTTCCAGCTGAGATTACTCATGGTGAGTTTCACCACACTTACCAACACATGTATCTGTGCTGAAACGCTTTGTTAGGTGATCGTTCTATTTTAGCAGCTGCCAGGTTAAAATAAGGCAATGAGGGGCTTGTATCACTGGATTCTCTGAAGCTAGGATTAAGCCTCCATCTCCTCATCTCGTCATGGATGTAAATTACTCATCTCCCACATCAAGGGAGCCTTTGTAATTGCTGGGGATGCTGAGTAGCAGAGGTGGGAATGGATGTGCACGTCGGCTGAGAGCTGAAGAAGCGAGGCGTGTGTTCCCGCGTGCAGGCAGCATGTGGTTTGTGGAGAGGAGGAGAAAGATTATCTGTTTGCGCCAGCTCCACATTTCTCAACATAAAGTTGGGGTTTTGGGTTACCAGTCAAGGTGAGAAGGGGTTTTGTAATTCAATTCCTGGTGACATGCTGCACTTATTTGAGGTAACCTAAACCACTTTTAATCCCTCTCAGTTAAGATTGTAATAAACGGAGGCTTGAAGCACCACTTTAGTCAATCAAGTTTATTGCTTCCAAGCTTCATGATGAGGCTCCGGGGGAAAAATAACGTGGTGTCCAGCTCAGAAATGAAGCTTGGTAGTGATGTGCAAGTTTCTTTCCGATCCAATGCCAAGTAAGGTTTAAAGGGACTTGAGGCAGGATTAAGAAAAGAGAGACGCGACGGGTAGCTGCGGGTAACTGCAGCTACCAGCCAAGCCAACATGAAGCTAAAGTGATGCTATAACGTTGTTTACTACGCTGATAAAGTCTTTTTCTTCATAGTTCCACTGATCTGGATCGTTCGCTGACGGCAGAAGAATCCATAACTATCCTAAACCAGGGCTGTCCAATTTGGGGCCCAGAACCAAAGTTGGCCCACCAACTATTATGTTTGACCCACTGCCATTTGTCATTCTTTTCAAAATTGAGATTTTCTGAGCAATATGAAAAGTTATTTTGATATTTATTCATTGTTGCACTTTTCCTGCTGACCATAAATGACCATTGCATTACATTGTGGGAATTACTTTTTAGGAAGTTTTATTTCTTGAGGATTATATATAGGCTAAGCATGTTGGATTTCACATACCAAAACACCGAATTTTAGTTTTGGTCCATGACCGTCCACCCCGAGTCACTTTTGGCCCTCCAATGTAAAGAATTTGGACACCCCTGCCATAAAGGATAACTTTCTTTTTTTTCAACCTGACCTTATTTTCTGGGTATATACGTGCATTTCATTGCATCACTTTGAGTCCTTCGGGAAGATATTTATGTTGAGTCGCCCTTCGGTGTACGTCCAGTAATAATGGTGGAAACGGGGCAGTCACTATTTAGACATTCGCAGCAAAACTCCTTGATTTTTGCCAATACTTTCTGTAGAATGAGCGAACGAATGAGTACTTTTGTCCTGTGAGTTCAGAGTTTCTCTAATTGTGTTTTTGTTGTTGTCTCAGTAGCAGCTGCTCTTCTCAGCTGTACTATGGGAAGTACGCATCGTTTACCTGCGGCCCTGAAACCAAATCTGGACTCACAGGACAATAGTACTTATTCATTCTTCCTTTCCACTTAAAATATTGGCGAAAATCAAGGAATTATATGCAGATTTGGTCTTTTATGAGGTGACTGCCCCTTCTCCGCCATTGACTCAAGTTCTCTCTAACCCAGGCGTCTACAACCTTTACAACCCAAAGAGCCCATTTTTCAACTCAACTCATAGCGTAATAAAGTTGTCCAGAGCCGCAAATGTTCCATGGCCTTTTTAAAACAGGAAACTTGTCATTTTTTATAAATAGCCTAAAAAAAAAAAATTTACCGTCAATTTAAAGAACACTTTTAGTTTCTACTTTTCTGTTTTGAAATTAGAAAAAAAAATGGCAAAAAAGTGGGATATAAATTCTCATTAACTCATTGACCGCCAGACCTTTTCCGAGCAGAGCTCCCATATTGCCAGGATTTTTAAGCATTTTCACTGATTTAGGGAGATCCACAGAATATTGTGTACTATGCCAATAAAAATAATTAATGTACCAAAGGAAAGCTTAGACTCTCTTCTTTTATCAGAAAAAAAAACATTTGTTTCCTAGCTTTTTTCCATTCTTTAGTAATCTGCAGTAGAACATGGGTTTGTTGCAGCGAAAATGCCTGTTTCTGACCAAAAAGTGCGAAAACGACCTTTGAATGCTGAGGTCCGCTTTCAAGTGGAAAAGTGTCTTTGATGCCAATATTTTTTTTACTTTAGAAACACCTTCATCATCTGATCAGCTGTTTACTTCTATGAAACAACAAATACAACACTGAGAAAAAGAGTTTTGGGAGGCAAAATAATTATTTACTAGCTAAATAAGTCACAACGTTTGTTTCACAACATAATATTTGGCAGAAACAGAGAGCAGAAACGTCTCCTCTACTCCTCCCTCCCTCTCTCCCTCCTCCCTCTACCGCAGCTTAGGTGCGCACGCCCCCCCCGCCCCCCCTGCGGGAAACAGCTGCGTGCTGTTAGACTTACTTTCACTTTCAGCTGCCGCATACCGCTGCTGTGTTTCCATCGTGTCTTCGATCAGTCGTGTCTGTCTGTCTCTTGATCACTTTTCTTTTAAACTTTCATCCTTCATCCACCTCCTAAACTGCTTCCATTATGACCGGTCATACATGTTCTCTCCCCCCAGCAGCAGAATCCAGCATATTTAGTGGGCTAACAGCCATTAGCTCTAACAATCGCTAACAACACAGGAAGCATCATTGAAGCGCATCACTTCCTGGTAGGTTTTTTTTAAGCTTGTCTGACACCGTCATCTGCTGGATTAGATGAAAACTGCAAAAAAAATTATCATGAGCCCTTTGTTCTCTCTGACAAGCTCCGCCAGAGATTAAAACAGCTCCGCCGATTAAAACCCTTAATTAACGTGGAAACACATGATTGGCAGTTAACGTTCGGATTTGAATTAACATGGAAAAGCATGAATGGCAGCCAGTGAGTTAACCAGATTTTCTCCAATGGGACTTAAATGTATATTTAAAAAAAAAGTTACACAAACAAATAAAAATGTAGACATTTGTGGGAAATATGGAAAAACCGAAGTTTCCAAACTAATGACAAGAGAAATAGATTTAAAAAATATATATATATATAACTGGTATGTTTAGTGTCATCTTGTGGAAATTTGACTGAATTTTTTCCAGGAAAAAACTGCTAAAACCTGCAAATGATATTATGTACTGTGTATACTGGTATTTAAAAATATTTGTTGGTTCATTTTTTATTTTTAGTCAGTTACTGAGAGCCATTGTGGAGGGCCCACTTGCGGCTCTGGGTTGCAGACCTGTTCTAACCACTTGTCAGCTTTTATTTCTTATAGTCCAGCTGTGGTTTGATGATGTAGTTAAATGTCGTGGTAGGGCAGCTACGTGCCGGGATCACACCTGAGCAGCAGAGATGCTTCTCTTTATTTAAAAAACACAAACAAACAACATAAAAAGGAAAAAAAGAAACGCCTCTCAGTTTACCCTATTACTTACTCTGTATCGGCAAGTACTCATATGCCAGCACTTGTACTTGGTCGGCAAAAAGTGATATTGGGACACCTCAGAGTTCAAACAAGGCTCAACATCGTTCTTGGGTTTTCACAGGCATTTATTTCAGGGACAGCGTCTTCCACATGTCTTAATGTGCTTGTTAATTGCCCTCTTATGCCGTCTCTTATGCCGTCTCTTATGCCGTCAGAACTAAGAAAAGATATACAAAACTAAACATGAACCTCACGAAAAAATACTTAAATAACTTACATAAATAAAAAACAGATTTACACGAGACATAAATAAGCAAATATTGCCTAAACATAAACTTAAAAGCTTAATTGGCTTCACATTTACATGACAGTTAATATAATAAACAAATTACAATGAAACAAGTGAAATATGGTACCTCATTGGCCGCATTAACTCCCAAGGGAATAAAACTCCAGCTTCCACAGCTTTCTTTGTAAAGAACACTTATTTAAACTCTTTGGCACATCCTTATAATCCTCTTGCAGACAGTACAGCGCCTCGTGTGGCTCTCTGAGGTAGCACGCAGACTTATTCCCTTAGCAAATAATGTGGACAAGCGGAATGTAAAAAGATTGTTCCCATATTCCTGTGTATTTCTAACCAGATAAAAATAAATACATATACATGAATTTACTGAAAGATTATTTATGACTATTTATTTTGAACACTGTATGAAAATGAAGTTGTATTTATTATCTTTTTAACTGAACATAAAATTATAGACTGAGTATATGAGAGTTGCCTCTGATGGCAGCTACACTCCCACCAAATCACTGGTGATTTCTCTCATGAACTTTAGAACTAATGTGTGGGTTTATTCTGCTTCTAAGATTGTGACTGTCTTGTGGATTGGTCTGTTCAAGTGTATTTGTCTATTTAGCCTCTTTCCATGGTCATCTAATGCAGAGTCACTGATTAGCAGCTGTACCTTGCGCACACATCCATCTTCACTTGGATACACTGCGGTGACTTTAGCAAGTTTCCAATCGTTTCTGGGTGCCGTGTCATCTTGTATGATGACTATGTCATTGACTTTAGCATTTCTCCTTGTTTTCTGCCATTTTTGTCTTTGCTGTAGGCTCGATAAATATTCTTTTCTCCATCTGTGCCAGAACTCATTGGCCAGGTATTGCACTCTACGCCATCTCTTGCGAAGGTACAAGTCCTCCCTTACAAAGTCTCCTGGTGGTGGTAGTATTACTGATGACTTCATGGTTAGGAGTAGATTTGGCGTAAGTGACTGAGGTCCGGTAGGATCGTTGAGAAGATGCGGAGTGATGGGTCTGCTGTTTACTATGGCCATCACTTCATAAAGGTAGGTTCTTAGAGATCCACTGTCTAGTGTGCGGGATGACTGATCCAAAATGGAGGTTAACACACTTCTGATGGTACGGATTTGCCTCTCCCAGGCTCCACCCATATGACTGGCAGAGGGAGGATTCATGGAAAACTCGCAGCCTAGTTGTTTGAGGCTTTCCTGGTCCATCTCTTTTACTGCTTCAAGCAACTCTCCTCCTCTCTTTTCTCTTCAACAACTCTATGTGTACTGCACGCGAGCACAAACACGTGAACAGCAGTCCATAGCGTTTCAGCTCTTTCCGTCCTTCTTTCACGTAAAATGGACCAAAACAATCCATCCCACAATATGTGAAGGGAGGAGTTGTCTCCATTCTTTCACTGGGCAGGTTTGCCATTTTCTGCTCTTCTGTACCACGTCTGAATTTCCTGCATTTGACACAGTTGTAGATAAAGCATGATACTGCTTTGCTACATCCTAGTATCCAAATGCCGTTTGCTCTCAGCTCATTTATCGTCATGCCACGCCCTTGATGTTGCACTCGCTGATGATGGTGATCAATCAGCAACCTTGTGATGTGGCTGGTCTTTGGTAAGATAGCTGGGTGCTTGACGTGTGGATGTAATGTGGCTTGCTCTAATCTACCTCCCACTCTGAGGATGCCTTTGTGGTCCAGGATGGGATTGAGTCGATAAAGCTGACTTGTCTTGACCTTAGTCAACTCTTTCTGGGACTGAAGGTCCTTGACTTCTTTGGAGAAAGCTGATCTTTGTACAATGGCAATGATTGCAAGCTCAGCTTGTCTTTCTTCAAGAATTTGTAGCTTCATTGGTTCTCTTCAGTATGTTCTTGAACTCCTTCACAAATCTGATAAGCCTTGCGATTGCTTTGACTAATCTTGACCATCTGGAGAACTTTAGAAACCTTTCAGCCAGAGAATCTATCTTAGTCAATGTGTGGTGCACAAGGACTTTGCGTACTTCTGGATCCTCTGTATTAAGTTCTACCACCTTTACCTCTCCGCTGGAAAACTCTTCTTGCCAGAGAAAACTTGGTCCATTAAACCAGTTGGAAGCAATGAGGTCTTTGGCTTTCAGTCCACGTGACGCATGGTCAGCGGGATTGTCCTCTGATGTAACATACTTCCACTGTGTTGGTTTAGTGCTCTCCTTAATACGTTGGATGCGGTTCGCCACAAAAACGTGAAAGCGTCTTGCTTCATTGTTGATATATCCCAAGACAACTTGCGAATCCGTCCAGAAGAACCCTTGACATTTTTCAGCTCCAGTTCTGCTTTAAGCATGTCGCTTGCACGTACTGCAACGACTGCTGCAGACAGCTCCGATCTTGGTACTGTAGTCACCTTGGTGGGTGCTACTCTGGACTTGGCAAACACAAGTGAGCAATGGATTTGTCCTGATTCATTGATGGCTCTCAAGTAGGTACAGACTCCATATCCTGCAACACTTGCGTCTGAGAAATGATGAAGTTCATATTTCTGAACTGCTTGAAAATGCTTTGGCAGGTAACATCGGTTAATCTTAACATCTGCAAGATTCTTCAGATCTGACAGCCAGGACTCCCACCGTGACTTCAGTTCACTTGAGAGTGGTTCATCCCAGTCTGTCTTGTCACGACACAGCTGTTGCAATATTTGCTTGCCAAGTAGAATGAAAGGCGCCACAAAGCCCAATGGGTCGTAGATGGAGGCTACAGTCGACAACACTCCTCTTCTGGAGAGTGGACGCTCACTCACAACTACTCTAAACTGGAAGTGGTCTGAGGCGACACACCACTTGACACCTAGCGCTCTTTCAATCTGTTGCTCGCCAAGAGCAAGGTCTCTGTTTCTTACAGATTCTGAACAATCTTCTCTGGGAAGAGAGTCAAGTACTTGTTGGCTGTTGGAAATGAACTTATGGAGTCGCAACCTTCCGTTGTTGCAGAGCTGCTTTGCTTCATTCACTAGACGAATTGCCTCTTCTTCAATATGGAAACTGATCAGGCCATCATCCACGTAAAAGTTTCTCTCTATGAATCTTATGGTCGCTTCACTAAACTGGCCTTGTCCTTGCGCCCCAATGTACTTGAGACCAAAGTTAGCACAGGATGGCGAAGAAGCGGCTCCGAACAGGTGGACACGCATACGGTAGACAGATGGAGTAAAGTGGAAATCTCCATTGTCCCACCATAGGAAGCGAAAGTAGTCTTGATCTTCTTCTTTGACTCTGAACTGATGAAACATGCGTTCTATGTCGCACATCACTGCTATTGGACCCTTCCGAAATCTGCACAGGACTCCAACCAATGTGTTGGTTAACTCTGGCCCTGTCAAAAGTGGTCGTTCAGTGAGACTCCTTCATACTTCACTGAACAATCGAACACAACTCTTATTTTCTGGGGTTTTTTAGATGGTACACCCCATGGTGTGGTATGTACCAGGCAGGGCTTTTGTCCAGTTCTTCAGGAGGCACCCTTTCTGCATCTCTCCACGCTCCAGTGTTTCATTCATGAATGTTGTGGTCTTTTGTGATACTGTTGGTCTCTTTCAAATCTCTTCTTCAGGCACTTGAGTCGGTGTTCTGCACAGCTCTTATTGTTTGGTAGACTTGGTCTATTCTCCTTAAATGGCAAGGGTAGCTCACAACGTCCATCTTTCTGCATTTTCACTCCTTCCTCCATTATTGAAATGAAGCGCAAATCTTCTTTACAGAAATGCGAGTCCTCTACTTTCCTTTCACTGAAATCGGACTCGAGCACTTTGATTACATCTGACGGTGTGACTACTTCCTTGACTTGCGTGCGACAAATGTAGTGCACTTCTGTTGACAACTTATCAGACAGTGGACTGGGTGTCACTTCCTTGACAATGATCCTGTGGCTACAACCAATAGCGTCACCATAGTCGACACATGGGTTAACACCTCCAACTACTGTCCAGCCAAGATCTGTTCTTTGAGCGAAGGGCTCATTGTCTTTTCCTGACACGATTTCTCTTGGTACCAGTGCTTGGGAACAGTTGTACCCTATGAGTAGACCAACATCGCACTCTATCAGAGGAGCGATTTCTTCAGCGAGGTGCTCTAAGTGAGGCCACGCCGGGCTGTCTTGGGTGTCGGAATGTGATTTACATTAGCTGGGGATGAATTCTCTCGTATATGTCATGGGTAGAGGGAATTCTCTTTGAGCGAATAGAAGCCTCTGACTTGTAGCCCTGATAGCTTTTGACTTGGAACAGCAGTATCTTTAGATAACAATGTGGAGAGCTTCAACTGCACAACTGTCTTTTCTGTGTCCAGAACATCTGCCTTTTCTTGTTAAACAAATGTTGTGTCACTTTGACTATCTAGTAAAGCGTAAACCAGTATTTCTTGTTCTGGGTTGCTTGTTGTAGATAACCACACTGGAACAATCGTGGACGTGAGGTCAGTGTTATGACTTTGGATCACACGGTTGGAGATTGCCTCGCTTGGTGTGTCTTTACTTTGTTTCCTCACTGGCTTCAGTTTCCTTTTACTCTTTATCCATTTTTCTTTCCCTTTGCTCTTTGTCAGGGTCTTTATTCTTTCTGGACTCTTTGTCTCGTTCTTCATGTAAACACGTTGGGTGTTGCCCTTGCAAACATCTGTAACACATGTTACAGATGCTTCTCCTCTCACATTTTTAGAGTGGTGCCCAAAACTGAGACATCCAAAACACAGTCCTTTGATTGTACAAACTTCACACTCTTTCAGTTATCGCCTTTTCCATGAACTTGCGACACGTCTGAAGGTTGTGGTTTGTTTCTCTGAAATACACATTTCCTTGTATCAGTTTCTCTTCTGCACTGCTTACAAGGTTTTCGCTCCAACACCACGGAGTCTTTGGATTTTTCACCTTCTCTGAGTCATTTGCTTTGAGTGCATGTATAGCGATGTCACTGGGTTGCACGCAATCTTTGCTTCTCTTGCAA
>JALJCO010004721.1:0-41372 GCA_023101725.1 Atherinomorus stipes | reverse complement strand
AAATCTGGGACCAGTCCTGGACTCAGACCTGAAATCTGGGTCTAGTCCTGGACTCAGACCTGAAATCTGGATCTAGTCCTGGACTCAGACCTGATATCTGGGACCAGTCCTGGACTCAGACCTGAAATCTGGGACTAGTCCTGGACTCAGACCTGAAATCTGGGTCTAGTCCTGGACTCAGACCTGAAATCTGGGTCTAGTCCTGGACTCAGACCTGATATCTGGGACCAGTCCTGGACTCAGACCTGAAATCTGGGACTAGTCCTGGACTCAGACCTGATATCTGGGACCAGTCCTGGACTCAGACCTGAAATCTGGGACTAGTCCTGGACTCAGACCTGAAATCTGGGACCAGTCCTGGTCTCAGACCTGAAATCTGGGACCAGTCCTGGTCTCAGACCTGAAATCTGGGACTAGTCCTGGACTCAGACCTGAAATCTGGGACTAGTCCTGGACTCAGACCTGAAATCTGGGACTAGTCCTGGACTCAGACCTGAAATCTGGGACTAGTCCTGGTCTCAGACCTGAAATCTGGGACCAGTCCTGGTCTCAGACCTGAAATCTGGGACTAGTCCTGGACTCAGACCTGAAATCTGGGACTAGTCCTGGACTCAGACCTGAAATCTGGGACTAGTCCTGGACTCAGACCTGATATCTGGGACTAGTCCTGGTCTCAGACCTGATATCTGGGACTAGTCCTGGACTCAGACCTGAAATCTGGGTCTAGTCCTGGACTCAGACATGAAATCTGGGTCTAGTCCTGGACTCAGACCTGAAATCTGGGACCAGTCCTGGACTCAGACCTGAAATCTGGGTCTAGTCCTGGACTCAGACCTGAAATCTGGGTCTAGTCCTGGACTCAGACCTGATATCTGGGACCAGTCCTGGACTCAGACCTGAAATCTGGGACTAGTCCTGGACTCAGACCTGAAATCTGGGTCTAGTCCTGGACTCAGACCTGAAATCTGGGTCTAGTCCTGGACTCAGACCTGATATCTGGGACCAGTCCTGGACTCAGACCTGAAATCTGGGACTAGTCCTGGACTCAGACCTGATATCTGGGACCAGTCCTGGACTCAGACCTGAAATCTGGGACTAGTCCTGGACTCAGACCTGAAATCTGGGACCAGTCCTGGTCTCAGACCTGAAATCTGGGACCAGTCCTGGTCTCAGACCTGAAATCTGGGACTAGTCCTGGACTCAGACCTGAAATCTGGGACTAGTCCTGGACTCAGACCTGAAATCTGGGACTAGTCCTGGACTCAGACCTGAAATCTGGGACTAGTCCTGGTCTCAGACCTGAAATCTGGGACCAGTCCTGGTCTCAGACCTGAAATCTGGGACTAGTCCTGGACTCAGACCTGAAATCTGGGACTAGTCCTGGACTCAGACCTGAAATCTGGGACTAGTCCTGGACTCAGACCTGATATCTGGGACTAGTCCTGGTCTCAGACCTGATATCTGGGACTAGTCCTGGACTCAGACCTGAAATCTGGGTCTAGTCCTGGACTCAGACATGAAATCTGGGTCTAGTCCTGGTCTCAGACCTGAAATGTGGGACTAGTCCTGGACTCAGACCTGAAATCTGGGACTAGTCCTGGACTCAGACCTGAAATCTGGGACTAGTCCTGGACTCAGACCTGAAATCTGGGACTAGTCCTGGACTCAGACCTGAAATCTGGGACTAGTCCTGGACTCAGACCTGAAATCTGGGACTAGTCCTGGACTCAGACCTGATATCTGGGACTAGTCCTGGTCTCAGACCTGATATCTGGGACTAGTCCTGGACTCAGACCTGAAATCTGGGTCTAGTCCTGGACTCAGACATGAAATCTGGGACCAGTCCTGGTCTCAGACCTGAAATCTGGGACCAGTCCTGGACTCAGACCTGAAATCTGGGACTAGTCCTGGACCTGAAATCTGGGACTAGTCCTGGACTCAGACCTGAAATCTGGGACTAGTCCTGGTCTCAGACCTGATATCTGGGACCAGTCCTGGACTCAGACCTGAAATCTGGGACTAGTCCTGGTCTCAGACCTGATATCTGGGACTAGTCCTGGACTCAGACCTGATATCTGGGACTAGTCCTGGACTCAGTCCTGAAATCTGGGACTAGTCCTGGACTCAGACCTGAAATCTGGGACTAGTCCTGGACTCAGACCTGAAATCTGGGACTAGTCCTGGACTCAGACCTGAAATCTGGGACTAGTCCTGGACTCAGACCTGAAATCTGGGACTAGTCCTGGACTCAGACCTGAAATCTGGGACTAGTCCTGGACTCAGACCTGAAATCTGGGACTAGTCCTGGACTCGGACCTGAAATCTGGGACCAGTCCTGGACTCAGACCTGAAATCTGGGACCAGTCCTGGACCTGAAATCTGGGACTAGTCCTGGACCTGAAATCTGGGACTAGTCCTGGACTCCGACCTGAAATCTGGGACTAGTCCTGGACTCAGACCTGAAATCTGGGACTAGTCCTGGACTCAGACCTGAAATCTGGGACTAGTCCTGGACTCAGACCTGAAATCTGGGACTAGTCCTGGACTCAGACCTGAAATCTGGGACTAGTCCTGGACTCAGACCTGAAATCTGGGACTAGTCCTGGACTCGGACCTGAAATCTGGGACCAGTCCTGGACTCAGACCTGAAATCTGGGACCAGTCCTGGACCTGAAATCTGGGACTAGTCCTGGACTCCGACCTGAAATCTGGGACTAGTCCTGGACTCAGACCTGAAATCTGGGACTAGTCCTGGACTCAGACCTGAAATCTGGGACCAGTCCTGGACTCAGACCTGAAATCTGGGACCAGTCCTGGACCTGAAATCTGGGACTAGTCCTGGACCTGAAATCTGGGACTAGTCCTGGACTCCGACCTGAAATCTGGGACTAGTCCTGGACTCAGACCTGAAATCTGGGACTAGTCCTGGACTCAGACCTGAAATCTGGGACTAGTCCTGGACTCAGACCTGAAATCTGGGACTAGTCCTGGACTCAGACCTGAAATCTGGGACTAGTCCTGGACTCAGACCTGAAATCTGGGACTAGTCCTGGACTCGGACCTGAAATCTGGGACCAGTCCTGGACTCAGACCTGAAATCTGGGACCAGTCCTGGACCTGAAATCTGGGACTAGTCCTGGACTCCGACCTGAAATCTGGGACTAGTCCTGGACTCAGACCTGAAATCTGGGACTAGTCCTGGACTCAGACCTGAAATCTGGGACCAGTCCTGGACTCAGACCTGAAATCTGGGACCAGTCCTGGACCTGAAATCTGGGACTAGTCCTGGACCTGAAATCTGGGACTAGTCCTGGACTCCGACCTGAAATCTGGGACCAGTCCTGGACTCAGACCTGAAATCTGGGACCAGTCCTGGACCTGAAATCTGGGACTAGTCCTGGACTCCGACCTGAAATCTGGGACTAGTCCTGGACTCAGACCTGAAATCTGGGACTAGTCCTGGACTCAGACCTGAAATCTGGGACTAGTCCTGGACTCAGACCTGAAATCTGGGACTAGTCCTGGACCTGAAATCTGGGACTAGTCCTGGACTCAGACCTGACTTTCACCATCACATTAAAGGACTGATGTCTCAGCAGGACTAAGAAAAACTGGTCCATCCATTCGTCTTCAGTAGTCCACAAGTACTGTGATGGTGTCCACACAGGTTTATCTATGAAGTCCATCAGACAGCTGCAGTTGGTCCAGAATGGGGCTGATTCAGTCCTCACATCTGTAAACTGGTTTCCTGTTTGACAAAGAACTGACTTCAGAATCCAGATGTTAGTTTACCAGCACTGAAGGTTTAGGACCAAAGTTCTGTTCCCAGAGTCAGAACTAAACCTGGAGAATCAGAACTAAACCTGGAGAGTCAGAACTAAACCTGGAGAATCAGAACCAAACCTGGAGAGTCAGAACTAAACCTGGAGAATCAGAACTAAACCTGAAGAGTCAGAACTAAACCTGGAGAGTCAGAACTAAACCTGAAGAGTCAGAACTAAACCTGAAGAGTCAGAACTAAACCTGGAGAGTCAGAACTAAACCTGAAGAATCAGAACTAAACCTGAAGAGTCAGAACTAAACCTGGAGAGTCAGAACTAAACCTGGAGATTCAGAACTAAACCTGGAGAGTCAGAACTAAACCTGGAGAGTCAGAACTAAACCTGAAGAGTCGGAACTAAACCTGAAGAGTCAGAACTAAACCTGGAGAATCAGAACTAAACCGGGAGAGTCAGAACTAAACCTGGAGAATCAGAACTAAACCGGGAGAGTCAGAACTAAACCTGAAGAATCAGAACTAAACCTGGAGAGTCAGAACTAAACCTGAAGAATCAGAACTAAACCTGGAGAGTCAGAACTAAACCTGGAGAATCAGAACTAAACCGGGAGAGTCAGAACTAAACCTGAAGAATCAGAACTAAACCTGGAGAGTCAGAACTAAACCTGAAGAATCAGAACTAAACCTGGAGAGTCAGAACTAAACCTGGAGAATCAGAACTAAACCTGAAGAATCAGAACTAAACCTGGAGAGTCAGAACTCAACCTGGAGAATCAGAACTAAACCTGGAGAGTCAGAACTAAACCTGAAGAATCAGAACTAAACCTGGAGAATCAGAACTAAACCTGGAGAGTCAGAACTAACTGCATCTCTAAATTCACTAATACCAATATTTTAAAATATGAGTTGGTTCTTTGTTATTTTTTGTGAAAGTTATTGGAAACAATAAAAAACAAAAGCAGTTTTCCAGCAGCAGGTCAACAAGCCTCATCACTGTTCATTTAAAGCTCCTCTTCACACCTATTTTTCTTCTTTGGCTTTCACCCCAGCATGAGACTTTTTTATCATTTATGATTTTGTGTTTTATGGTTTATTTTAGTTGTTAGTTTTGTTTTTAAATTGTTTTTATTCCCTTAAACTGTTTTAAAAACACTTGTTTTACTATTGACGTGTGCTAAACAGCACTGTGTTGCAGCATTAGTTGTGTTAGAGGGCTATATCAATAAAGTTATTTGTTGGTTAATTATATTGGTAACTGTTTTATTTACAGTTATTTCAGGGAGCTTTTTCTAAACCAAATTTTTAAGAATATCTGTTAATATCGATATTCATTTTTAAAGTCAATATCGGCTGATACTGGGACAACAATAATCGGCCTATTATTAAATAGGTTACAAAGAGCTGAAACTATGAAGTTGTAACTACTAAATAGCTGGTAAAGAACTGAAAAAGACCACAACGTCTATTTTGCATGAGAGGATTTGTTTTTTTTTTTTACTTTTTTTTTCTCTGCATCCAGTTGCATGTTTCCGACTGACCAGAATTTCCTCCCAAAGTTGCCGTTTGGATTCGATGGTATATTTTTTTGCAGAATTAACTTGCAGTAAAGTGATTTTACACCTGAAGGCACCATTCTTTTTCAGCATGACATGAACTGGTCAGTAAGAAACTGCCTGCATTTTCAGAGGTAGCTTCAGCATCATCAGCTACCCTAACGGAGCCTCACATTTCACTCTCCATCCACCCCAGACCATCACTCCACCACCACCGTGCTGATACCGCAGCTTTGCTGGGACATGGAGGTCACCTGTCAATCATCCAGTGTAGTATTCATCAGTGAATCAACTTGACCCAGATCATCGCAGAGGTCTACGTGGTTCTCATGGCATCAGCAGATCAGCAGAGCCGTTCAGCGGAGCAAAGATCTGAGAACCAGAACGAGATGGTCCTTTTTCCCCGCCGTGAGGACGCGAGCTGCAGCGTCCTTAAATCAGACCTGTAAAAGCCTCAGTCTACAGAAACAGACAGTTTTCTCTCCCAGTTTCTTACCTAAAAAAACTTTATTTGAACTATCACACCGTTTGGAGCCACCAGCTTGGTCATATTTGCTTTTTGATCAGTTATTCAGAACCCCAAACACCACAAAAGTGCTCGTCCCCACGGTCATTTATGGAGAGAAAGTGCTGTACACTGAGTTTAAAAATGAGTTTGTCTAACATTCAAAATGCAGAAATGTATAAATAACTATCATGTAAATGATATATTAAAGAAAAATGTCGTTAATATTATAAAATATATTTAAAAAGTGGTCATTCCCCCGCAGTCATGTCACTGGTGTTGCCATGCAACAAAGGTCCTTTCATTTGGAAAAAGAAATCACACTGATGACATCACTATACTCCCTTTGACCTCTTTCCAGAAGATCCCTGAGGAAGGGCCATAGTAAGAACATCGTCCCTTTTCTGTTTTCAGACATATCAACATTTATCTCAGGATTTTATGTGAAGCTTTTAGTTGATGTCACTGGTGTTTCCTACTTTATCTGCAGGGAATTGCAAATTAATTGAATTCAAATGTATCAAATGACACAATTTAGTGAATAGATCATGATTAACGTGGTTTAATGCTCTGCAGCAGCCGTTCTGTAAAATGCATTTTTCCGGAAAACGGTTGCTGGTGTTACCTTCATGGGAAACACTGAGAATCAGTAAATCAGTAATAAATAAGCATCTTCTGTCTGGTGTATGTCACTGGTTACTGAGCTTTTCCTTATATTCATTCATAAAATGGGTCATATTCACATAATAATTTTACAAAAAGTTTGCGTTACTCAGAAGTTAAAATTTTAAGGACTGCATCCTTCAATGTTTATACAGGATGCTTAATAATTTAAATTTTTGTCGCAAAAACGTGGTTGCACAAATGTCTTACCGTCACACTTCTAATAAACCTTAATTACAATTCTTCTCTGACTCTGACTACATGCGGTGAAGCGACTGAGACATAATATTTCATAAAAGCCTTAATTTATGCAAAAAAAAAAAGTGAGGTAACACCAGAGACAAAAAAAAACAGCACATAGTCTTTCATTTATGTGTCGTAATAAAGTCAATGACTTATAGTAACAAGATAGTCCAAGTTTAGATGTGAAAAAAGTGACATTTTGCCATCCCAAAAGTGGACGTTTCTGTGGAAACCTCCCTTATAGTTGTTCCTGAAAACAGCTGCACGTTTAGCCATCTGATGTAATCTTCAGCTGGTAAAGGGCTGATGATCTGCTCACTGCTATAATGTGAGACTTCACGATGTCTGGCTCGATGTGTTTGTGATATTTGCTCACATTTAAGATATTTTACATGAAAAGAATGAAGCAAAGTTTAACTTCCCACCAGCAAATGAAACATTTCAGGTCTCGCTCTGCAAAATCCACCAAAGCTGCAGCAGTAAAAGCTTCTCACCTCTGCATGCTGTTTGGAGACAGTTTGTGTTCCTGAAAAGATGCTCAAACATGAAAACTCTGTCGTCCTTCTTCTTGAGGGCAGCATGTGATGCTGAGTTTAGTTGCATTACCGTTGCCATGAAGGTCTCTCTGTCACCTGTAAGCAAAGGTAACATGACTCATTCCTTCAACACAAAGCTGTCAGTGGCATCTGTGAAAGTGTCTGTCCTGAAGTGCTTGACAAGGACTTTCCAGGATAATCAGTTTCCCGTGTGGTTTATCCGAGCTGCTGAATGATGGTGAGGCAGTGCCGTCAAAAGGATCAGAGGTCGCGAGCATCCGGTTCAGGCTCGTGCTCTTGCCCTTCACACACTGAATACAGATTTCCTGAATCCTTAAACGTTTTTCTGAGTTGTTGAGGGACAAATATGCAAATTCCTGCTAGTTTTTCTGAAAGGAGCATTGCTATTTCAATTATTTTTGATGCATTTGTTGATGATCGATCCTCTGCATCGCAGCCCTGAAATACTAAAATACAGGAATCACTATTCTTTATAAGTGAGCACCCCCCCCACACACACGTATTTCCAGTAGGGCTGTGCGATATACTGATATATGCCGATATGACATTTACATGAGAGAGATAAATTCACAAATAGTTTAAAACACTTTGCATAAATACATCTGTGTAGATTTATGATCATGAATATAAATCTGTGTTTTCTGAGCTAATGACATGAAGAAGGTGGCAGATGTTACAGATGTACAGTATGTGTGAGTGGACAGAAGCACAGCGGCCATGGATTTAAGGCTCGGGGGCGACCCTCTGTTTTTAAGACAAGAGGAGGTGCATTGTGTTCATTCCTCATTGCTCCTACGGTGTGTAAACTTTTATTAGAAGCTTTTCTCTCCAAGGTAAAGCACTTTTTTATTTGTGAAACCAATTCAATCTTTTTCAAAGTTCATATCTGATATGAACTTGTGGTTTTTAAGTCTTTACTTGAAACACATTTCTTTTCATTGGCGTTTAACACTGGCTGAGATGTTTGTTTTGTTTGTTTGTCTGTTTTTATTGTGTGTGTGATTGTCTTTTTATTTGAACTGCTTTTATTAATTGAATATACATATATATATATATATTGTACATATATATATATATATATATATATATATATATATATATATATATATATATATATATATATATATATATATATATAGGATATATTGTACATATATATATATATATATATAATTCTTTAATTTATGTTTTATGTATTATATCTGCCTGTGAAGCACTTTGATTAACTTTGTTGTTTTTAAAGTACTATATAAATAAAGTGGGGTTTGAGTTGAATATTCTCTAAAATCTTTGAACAGACTTTTGTTTTTGACACTGACAAAAGCTTGAAGCCGTTTCCAGACACCCAACTACCCTCCACTAACTTGCACCTCACATTCTCTCATCTTGGCCACCCCAAGAAAAACAAAGACAAACCAAAAACAACAGAAAATCGGTTTCTGTCGCATTACAAAGAGCAATAGAGATGCGTTTTAAACTCTCCTGGCCGTGTTAGGCTACAGATCATGCCAGAACAATCAAACAGAACAAGTGTTTGTGGGTGTTTTATATACTCTGTTTTAATGCAAATATCCCAAACGCTGATGTGACGTCAGGATGCTGCACCTGCGGGCTCACCTCCGGCCGCCAGGGGGCGCTGTGAGTAAACCCGGAAGCTGTTTTTCGGCGCGGCTCTTTCTTCTTTCTCATATTTACGTTTGAGGAGCAACATGGAGGACGAGGTGGATGTTGATATCGAGGGAGATGACTGTGATAGCGGTTTTAGGTGAGCATGTTTCTGTTATCGTGGTTAGTGAGCGGACGCTGGTTGCTGGGCAGGTTTCATCTGCGGTCCGGAAGCTGGATGGAGGGTTTCTGTTCATCTGTGTTTGTTAGCCTGCATCTTCTGCCGTTCATATTCCACTAACGAGCTTCTCTCCTCGCTGCTGCAGGGGGGTGGACGCGGGGAGCCTGGTCCAGGCGGAGCTGACGCAGTCCGCGGGCAGGACCAGCTCCTGGATGCTGGTACGCGGCTCGGTGGTCCCGCAGAATCCGGGTTTTGGGTGGTCCTGCTGACTCTGTCTCTGGTTTTTACAGCCCTGGGAACTGGACAGCTCCATCAGCCCGGAGAACAGAGAGGCGATAGAGAGGATGCTGCTGGAGGAACAGTATCCTTTAATAACACTGCACAGGTGAGGCACGTCATACCTGAGGAGCGTCACGAGACTTCTGGTCACATCAGAAGTTTCCTCCCAGCATGCTGTGCGGCAGTGGCTGCAGATGTTCTGGTTTGTGTTGATTGTTGCTGAACTAAAGAATGAAAACTGTGCTGAGCCATAAATCCGTATAAAGATGCACATGCATATGTTTGTAACTGGGACATGGGATGCGACTATAGGACATGAAACTGGGATCCTCACTCCCAGGTGACCCGGAGCCCCCTCAGAGCATCTCTGACGCCGGTGAAGTTGACAGTCGGGATGGGCGATATGCTGTCGTGTGCGATATATCGTCAAAGAAATTCACTATGGTAACAATTTGTCATCTCACGATAAAAACGATAAATTCATCAGGTTGTATTTATAGTTATTCACAGCGGGGGAAAGTATTGAACACGTCAACATTTTTCTATTCACGCGAAATTTTCACCAGATGTCGGCAACAACCCAAGTAATGCACCCATACAACGAAATCCTAACATTTCTATTCATAAATTGTATTATAGTGAAATGACACAGGGAATAAGTATTGAACACATGTAGAAATGGAGACAAAAAGATGTGAAAGCCAAGAAAGCAGCTGGAGTCTGTCAGTATTTAGAAAGTAATCCTGTCCCCTATCAGAGCAAAGTAATATCAGCTGCTTTAGTCCTGATTGATGCCTTTAAAAAGGTTTCTCATCACCAAGGTGTCAGACAAGAAGCATTGCATGATGGGTAAAAGCAAAGAGCCTGTCTAAAGACCTACACTACCTTATTATTGCAAACACACTGAAGGCATTGGTTCCAGGTGCATTTGTAAACTTGTGAAAGTTCCAGTGAGCACCATTGGGACCATCATCCGGAAGTGGAAAGAACACGGCATGGTCATAAAGCGGCCACGGCCAGGTGCTCCTCACAAGATTTCAGACAGAGGAGTCAGAACAATCATCAGAAAGGTTCTCCAACAGCCCAGGACCACTCGTGGAGAGCTTCAGAAAGACCTGGAACCAGCAGCTACAGTTGTTTCAGAGAAAACAAGAAGCAATGCACTCAGCCGCCATGGCCTTCATGCACGCACACCACGCAAGACTCCATTTCTGAAGAAGAAGCAGGTTGATGCTGGTTTGAAGTTTGCAACACAACATCTGGACAAACCCATGACATTCTGGAAAACAGTCTGGTCAGATGAGACCAGAACTGAACTCTGCAGATGCCATAAGACACAACATGTTTGGAGGACAAATGGCACCAAAATCACCATAGCAACAGTGAAGTTTGGAGGTGGGAGCATCATGGTGGGGGCTGTTTTTCAGCATGTGGTACTGGCAGACTTCAAATAATTGAAGGAAGAATGAATGGAGGAAAGTAGAGAGACATTCTGGACCAGAATCTGCTGAAGATGAAACGAGGCTGGATCTTTCAGCAAGACGACCGTCCCACCACACAGCCAAGAAACACTCACCTGCTTTAAGAAGAAGAAGATAAAGCTGCTAGAACGGACCAGAAACGCTCACCTGCTTTAAGAAGAAGAAGATAAAACTGCTAGAACGGACCAGAAACACTCACCTGCTTTAAGAAGAAGAAGATAAAGCTGCTAGAACGGACCAGAAACGCTCACCTGCTTTAAGAAGAAGAAGATAAAGCTGCTAGAACGGACCAGAAACACTCACCTGCTTTAAGAAGAAGAAGATAAAGCTGCTAGAACGGACCAGAAACACACACCTGCTTTAAGAAGAAGAAGATAAAGCTGCTAGAACGGACCAGAAACACTCACCTGCTTTAAGAAGAAGAAAATAAAGCTGCTAGAACGGACCAGAAACACTCACCTGCTTTAAGAAGAAGAAGATTAAGCTGCTAGAACGGACCAGAAACGCTCACCTGCTTTAAGAAGAAGAAGATAAAGCTGCTAGAACGGACCAGAAACGCTCACCTGCTGTAAGAAGAAGAAGATAAAGCTGCTAGAACGGACCAGAAACGCTCACCTGCTTTAAGAAGAAGATAAAGCTGCTAGAACGGACCAGAAACGCTCACCTGCTTTAAGAAGAAGATAAAGCTGCTAGAACGGACCAGAAACACTCACCTGCTTTAAGAAGAAGAAGATAAAGCTGCTAGAACGGACCAGAAACACTCACCTGCTTTAAGAAGAAGATAAAGCTGCTAGAACGGACCAGAAACGCTCACCTGCTTTAAGAAGAAGAAGATAAAGCTGCTAGAACAGACCAGAAACACTCACCTGCTTTAAGAAGAAGAAGATAAAGCTGCTAGAACGGACCAGAAACACTCACCTGCTTTAAGAAGAAGATAAAACTGCTAGAACGGACCAGAAACACTCACCTGCTTTAAGAAGAAGAAGATAAAGCTGCTAGAACGGACCAGAAACGCTCACCTGCTTTAAGAAGAAGAAGATAAAGCTGCTAGAACAGACCAGAAACACTCACCTGCTTTAAGAAGAAGAAGATAAAGCTGCTAGAACGGACCAGAAACACTCACCTGCTTTAAGAAGAAGATAAAGCTGCTAGAACAGACCAGAAACACTCACCTGCTTTAAGAAGAAGAAGATAAAGCTGCTAGAACGGACCAGAAACGCTCACCTGCTTTAAGAAGAAGAAGATAAAGCTGCTAGAACGGACCAGAAATGCTCACCTGCTTTAAGAAGAAGATAAAGCTGCTAGAACGGACCAGAAACACTCACCTGCTTTAAGAAGAAGAAGATAAAGCTGCTAGAACGGACCAGAAATGCTCACCTGCTTTAAGAAGAAGAAGATAAAGCTGCTAGAACGGACCAGAAACACTCACCTGCTTTAAGAAGAAGATAAAGCTGCTAGAACGGACCAGAAACGCTCACCTGCTTTAAGAAGAAGATAAAGCTGCTAGAACGGACCAGAAACGCTCACCTGCTTTAAGAAGAAGATAAAGCTGCTAGAACGGACCAGAAACACTCACCTGCTTTAAGAAGAAGAAGATGAAGCTGCTAGAACGGACCAGAAACACTCACCTGCTTTAAGAAGAAGATAAAGCTGCTAGAACGGACCAGAAACACTCACCTGCTTTAAGTAGAAGATAAAGCTGCTAGAACGGACCTGTCAATCACCCGACCCGAAAGAACTGAAGATCCGAGTTCACAGAAGAGACCCGGAACCTTGAAGATCTGAAGGCATTATTAAGATTAGGATAGAATTAGGATTTCGCCTTTTATTTAACGGGAGGGGATGTAAACCTTCAAGCACAACTGTACATTTCAGAACTGTGTTTTTTCAAAGCTGAGTCTGCAGCTCACGTCTGCATTATGTGTCACTTCAATGTACTTTATTAAAGATATATTATTAAATGATATTGTTAAAAGGCAAAAACACAAGAAAAACATCTGGCCAGATCACAGACGTGATACGAACTGTAACAGCAGCATCTGTAACATGAGGAGTGCTTTTTCCTTAACTGTACTCCAAGATATTATTTGACAGGTAAGGGGATTCCTGAGCACATTTTGAACAGCGATGCAAACAAAAAACCCAAAATGAAGAAGTGAGTTGGTTGTTTCACCTTCACCTTCACCACAAATGTTCTTCCTCACCGTGTTAAAGCACGCGACCCTGTATGTTGGTTCCTCAGGTCTTCAGCCAAGAGCTCGGCCCCGGCTCCATCCCGCTGGTCCAAACAGGAGAAGGAGCTGTTTGAGAAAGGACTGGTGAGGTTACTGCTGTTCCAGGCTCAGGAGTTAAGATCACCGTCATTACAGTCAGAGATGCACCATATAATCGGCCCCCATCGGTATCAGCCTTAAAACTGAGTATCGGGCATCAGCCACCCCACTGATATTTAACAGCTATTTAACCAATCAGCCCGCTGTTTCTAAAACAAACAAAAAAAATGTCTTCTTCTTCAAAAATTACGTTTTTACAGACTTTAAAACTTCTAAAGACTAGGGGTGGGAAAAAATATCGATACACTGAAATATCACAATATTTTCATATGCTCATATATTGACATTTAAAAAGGCAGTGTCGATCTATTTTACTAACGAAATCTCGCGATATTTCATTGTTCTGTTATGAAATATTACGGAGAAATTCTAAAACATTTTGTGATACTTTCATGTACTGATATCATATTGACATTCAAAACGTGGTATCTATCTATTTTACTGATGAAATCTCGCAATATTTCATCGTTCTGTTGTTACGGAATCACGCGAGAATTCACATAAATTTTGAGCTATTTTCATACTGATATCATATTGACATTCAAAAATGTGGTATTGATCTATTTTACCAATGAAGTCTTGTGATATTTCATTGTTTTGTTACAAAATCTCGCTAGAATTCACAAAATTTTGCGATATATTCATATGCATTCGCGAATTCACTGAATATTGTGAGATTTTGTAACAGAACGATGAAAACTTGCAAGATTTTGTAAGTAAAATAGATCATACCGCATTTTTAAATATCGATTTGATATTGCCAGATGAAAATATTGCGATATTTTAGTGTATCAAAATTTTTTCCCACCCCTATTTTTCAGTGTTGGAAACGGATAACAAAACTGCTATTTGCAACGACTGCTTATTTTTTTCAGGTTTAATATCGGTTTTGATATCGGTTATCAGCCACATGAGTTTTAAAATATCGGCACATCGGATATTGGCCAAAATTCCAATATCGTGCATCCCTAATTAGAACACAGATAACTGTCCTTCATCCATTTAATTTCAGGCTCAGTTTGGTCGACGGTGGACTAAGATCGCTAAGCTGGTGGGCAGTCGGACGGTTCTTCAGGTCAAGAGTTATGCCAGGCAGTATTTCAAACACAAGGTAACCTCTGCCTGCTCAGAAGCAGCGTGCATGCGGACACCAGGAGCGGTCGCGGTCGACCTCTGCTCGCTTCTTCTTTGTTTGCCTCTGGAAAACCAGGACCACTTTCTCCTGAAAGAGGGAAAGTTGGTTTTCTGGAGATAACGATGATTAAGCTGGGTTTAAAAGTAAGCATGTTACACGTGATTTCATTGATCACACCAGACCCCATGTCAGCTGGGAGGACTGAGGTTCTGGCGCCTCAGAACCAGATCCACCAAAAGCCACTTTTTCCTCCTTATTTACAAAGTTTCGGATCATTTTCAGCCTTAGATTTAAGTTTTTATCATCCAGAAACAAAGTTAGTACTGCCGCTAGTTAAACATCCACATTCAGCTTTATCTGGATGAGAGAAGCAGATTTTGTACATGCAGGTGTTGTGTCTGAGCGGTGAACCAGATCCATCACAACACCAGTTATCCTCCTTATTTATGGAGATTCTGACTGTTTTCCAGACTTACATTTAGAATATTTATCATGAAAATAAAGTTAGGCTGTTACTGCTGCTACCTGGAATATGAAAGGTGGGCGGATCAATTTTAAAAAATTTTTTAAATACATTTTTGAGGGTGGGGGTTGCTGGAATTTTGTTGTGAAAGATTACAACAAAAACAGGATGTTTTTATAGGGCTGGACGATAATTCAATATTGATATATATCGATCGATAGAGGTTTTTTCAATATAAAAAAAAGAGGGTCAATAAAAGTTCAATATAGAAACAGTTTTCCGCTGTAGCCTATCGGGTATCAGGATACTACAGTCACTACTTCCGCCAAACCAATCACAAACACAGACCAGGCAAAGGCTGAATTGGAATTCAGTGTTAGTGTGATCTTTATTATAAGAAGGTCATTCAGCAAAAGCTTGAAGGGGAAGTTCAATTTCTTTCAATCTGGACCTATTTTCTAGCATGAAATACATTCATTTCCTCATCCAGACAGTTTTGTTGCAACTTGAATTCCTTCGGGAGATATTTAGATCCAATCCAGATCAGCGTGTGTCCAATATAAGAAAAAAACCACAAAAAAGCCTCTTCGAGCTCACAGGGGTCTGACTAATATTTCGTAACAAAACATTGGTGAAATGAAGGAGTTCGTGGCAGAAAGTGCCTTATTTAGAGGTTGTGCAAGATTGCCCCATCACTTCCATTATATTGGACATATGCTGATCTGGAGTGGATCTAAATATCTTCTAAAGGAAGAATACACACCAAAACTGTCTGGGTGAGAAAATGAATGTATTTCATGCTAGAAAATGGGTCCCAGTTGAAAAAAACCGAGCTTCACCTTTAAATGGCCAGGGCTGCACCTACAATAGCTTTTAATTTGATGATGGCTTTTTTTTTTTTTCCTTTTTTTTTTTTTGATAAATATCGATATCGATCAATACAGATTTTTTTTATCGATAATCTCTTTTTCTATATCGTCCAGCCCTATGTTTTTATAGTTTTTAACTTTGTAAAAGATACAGTAAATATATATGCAGCTTTCTCAAAGTGATTCATAACCTCCAATTAAAGAAAAGGCTAAATTAAAAACAGTAATACAAATAACCAGAAACTAAATAAGTAAAAATTTACAAAATTATAATTTGGTGAAACTAAATATCGCTTTTGAAATGTGGTTGAAAATAATAATTTAAACAAACAAACAAACAAAACCCGGCTGAAACCTCCCAGACCAAGTAGAGCATCTTTCCCATGAACATGGACCAACATACCTGTCAGCAGGTGCAGACGTCTGATTGGACGTTACGGAAACACCTGATTGCAGTGATTGTATCAAAGTGTTGCTCAAAAACTTTTTAGCTTTGAACCCCATCATGTTTGTTTGCATGTTTTATTTTTAGTTTATATTTAATATTTCTGCTGAACCACAATTCAAAATCAAAGTCATGATTTTCATAGAATTTTTATTTATTATTACTTTTGTCAGTTTCAATTTTTTGATGACTGTATATATATATATCAAATTTTAAGGGGTGCTGGGATTTATTTTAGGGTATTTAACTGGCTGAAATCATCTATGTGTCAACTAAATGAGGAAACAAAGTTTGTTTGTTGGAATAACAGATAAATGATCCTGTTTTCACATGAATGTGAGACGGCGACCGCTCCTGGGCGTCATGGCCGCCACAGTCAGGCTTTGTCATCGTTCCACCTCCAGACTAAATCAGAGCCCGGAGCTGCAGCGCCACCTCCGGGTCCCGTGCAGCAGCCAGAACCTCCTCAGCCCACGTCCAGCCTGACCAACGCGGTGCGCATGGAGCGGCTGTCTGACGACGAGGACGTGGACATCACCGACGACCTGAGCGAGGACGAGAACACACCGGTCAAAGCTGAGAGACAAAGCCAGACCCAAACAGAAGAGGAGGACAGCATCCGCCAGGCGACGGACCAGTCAGGCCGGAGCCCCCCTCCTCTTCCTCAGCCCTCATCCTCGCTTGTTTCTGCAGAGGACCGTGGAGGAAGCTGCAGTCCAGATGAGACCGTGAATAACACCGTTTTCCCAGGAAGTCCTCCGACAGACGCCCGGACGGCTGATGCAGACGGAGGCCAGAGCTCCCAGCATGGCGTCACAGAGCCCGCGGGCCAGCCGGAGGAAGACTACGGTGACGGCACGGGTACTCCACGCTAGGGCTGTGCGATATACTTATATGATATTGCGATATGATATTTACAGAAGAGAGATATGATATTTACACACATCGTTATATCGCAGTATTAGTTGTGCAAATTTTTCTGCTTTATTCTTTCGTAATGACCCGACTGCACCTCGACTGGCTACAAAGCGGTCACCTGATTATTTAATAAGGGTGGGAAAAAAAACGATACACTGAAATATCGCAATATTTTCATTTGCAGATACCATATCTATATTTAAAAATGTGGTATCGATCTAATTTTTTACTAATGAAATGTTTCATTACATTTTTTCATCAACATTACATCTCTTATTGTAATGTTTGCTACGAAATCTCATGAGATTTTACAAAATACCGTGAGATTTTGTAACAGAACGATAAAATCTCGCGGTATTTTGTGAAATCTAATGAGATTTCATAATAAAATGATGATGTCTCGCAAGATTTCATTAGTAAAATTGATCGATACTGCGTTTTTAAATATAGATATGGTATCGGCATATGAAAATATCGTGATATTTTAGTGTATCGATATTTTTTCCCACCCCTATTATCTAAACTGTCTGGAAGACAATCCTCCAAGACTTTTACAAAGAAATCATAAAAACCAGCAACTATCTTTAATTACTTGGATCTAACAAACATCTCTAACAGTGTTTGTCAGTTCCATCTCTGCAGTGCAGCGATACCTTTATGATAAACATGTTTCAATGCTAAAAACAGCTGTTTGATATGAAATGAAACTTTCAGACAAATTAGGGTAAAAATACCGGGATATGTTTTATGTCATCATGTAAAATATATATAGCTGATCTGATATTTGGTCCATATCGCCCAGCCCTGCTCCACGCATACAAGGCTTCTTTCTCCTGTCAGCATCCCGATCGTTTGTTTTAGTAAAGTTTAGTGACGTTTGGTTTAACTTTTCGCTCCAGAGTTTGCTGATCAGATTGAGCGTGATGGACCAGAGAAGGACCAGGAGGAAGACGAGGAAGACGAGGAGCTCAAGCCCCCGGAGCAGGAAATAGAGATGGACATGGAAACCATCACTGAGGACGAGAAACAAGCCATCTCAGAGTTCTTTGAGGGACGACCGTCCAAAACCCCTGAGAGATATCTGAAGATCCGGAACTACATCCTGGACCAGTGGTACTGCCAAGACCAGCAGGTCTCACCTTCCATGGTCTTCCTCACCGAGGAAGTGACCGTTGTGGTGTTTGTCCTCCAGGCTGAGGAGCAGACCCAAATACCTGAACAAGACGTCGGTGCGACCCGGCCTGAAGAACTGCGGCGACGTCAACTGCATCGGGAGGATACACACCTACCTGGAGCTCATCGGGGCCATCAACTTCAGCTGTGGTACCGCCGAGCATCCTACCGTAGCCTCTGCTCCTGCTCCCCGTTTCAGCACGGGGGAGGAGCGTTCCTGTTCAGCACGGGGGGGGAGCGTTCCTGGAAGCTTTCCATGGGAATGAGTTCAGCATGGGGGAGGAGCGTTCCTGTTCAGCACGGGGGAGGAGGCGTTCCTGGAGGCTTTCCATGGGAATGAGTTCAGGGAACTGATGGGAATTATCAGGAATTCATCGGGATTAAAAAGGGCTCATAGGAATTTATTCACCTTATTTTGGGGGCTTGCAGGGGGGCGGCATGTGACTTCTGCTTGTGTTGACATTTCCGGTTGTATTCGAATCCACAGCATTCCTAGCGATTTCCACCCACGAGTCACTGACACGAAACGCTTCTTTAACCGTGACTGTGCTCATTTCTGACATTTAAAGGTGTCGCAGCAGCTGGAGAAAGAAACATGAGATCCTACGACACATTTGTAACGATCACGGCAAAAAACAGAGCGAATATTGCGGGCTGCTGTTAGGGTTGCTGACTCCCTTTAACAAAAACGGACCCCCCCCATCCCCACCACCACTATCCTGTCCCTCCCTCCTGCTTGAATTGTTTATGTTATAAAATAACTTTCTGCTTTTTTCCACCTTTGAAATCTCGGTGTCTCTCACTCAGCTGGTCTGTGTAACGTCTCTGCAGCAACCTGATCTCAGCCTGTTGACATGGCAACAGCTGATCTCAGCGACATGCTATCATGCTCATACTCACATCTACAAGCTGAACTCATGCAGACTTATTTTGTAGCATTTATTTATTTCATCACGTGTACTAAAACCCCAAATCTGAAGTAATTTAACAGTTAAGCATACTATCATGCTCAGTACATTTTATTTATTATACTGTCCCACGTTACTGGACTCTTCTAACCTGCACAGACTTAACGCCACACACGACAGTAATTGAGAAAAAAAACACAGGTTGCACATCTCGTCTCATGTTTTTTATGCTTAATATTCCATATGAATTTTTCTAAATAGTTTGTTTAGTTTCTTCCCAACGAAGTTGCTGCATCTCGCTACGTGGGCGACCGTGTTTTTCAGTGTAAATGACGAGCCGCAGCTAGAGACCGGAAATGTCAACACATTCTGGAAGACGAGGACGTTCAGAAGTGGGCGGGGCTAAATAAGGTGAATAGGAATTGTGCAGAGCTTGCATGTTCTCCCCGTGGATGTGTGGCTTCTTTCCAAGTGCTCCGGCTTCCTCCGGCTGTCAGAGAACATGCATGTTTTAGGACAGTAAATGTTTGGATTTAAAAAGACGTCGGAATGTCTTTGGCAGTCAGTGATAAGATGTATAGAACATATTTACCCCATAATATTAACAAAACTTGGGGGGGGGGGGGGGGAACAGCACAGATACTGCTTGTTTTAGATTAGCCTGAAATATATTTTCCTCAACTACAGTCATCCTCAAAATGCTTCATACCCTCCATTTAAAGAAAAACATAAATGTACAACAGTAATTTAAATAACAAGAAACTAACAATAAATAAAAATTTACTAAATTATAATTTAGTGAAATAAAATATTGCTTCTGAATTGTGGTTGGAAATGATAATTTAAAAAACAAAACAAACAAACTGTCTCAGACACATCAGAGCATCTTTCCCATGAACATGGACCAACATACCTGTCAGCAGGTGCAGACGTCTGATTGGACGTTACAGAAAACACCTGATTGTCTCAAAGTGTTGCTCAACAACATTTTAGCTTTGAGCCCCATCATGTTTGTTTACTTGTTTTATTTGTTGTGTTTTTGTTTTTAATATTTCTGTTGAAGCACAATTCAAAATAATGTCATGATTTTCAAAGAATTTTTATTTATTATTACTTTTGTCAAATATCATCTTATTTCACTGACAGCTGATTTTTCCTTCTTTAGTTGGAGGGGATGAATAATTTAGAGGACGACTGTAAATTTAAGGGAATAAACCTTCAGTTTTGTATATTCCTGTTATTCCGCTCTGACTTTCCTCCTGCAGAGCAAGCAGTCTACAACCGGCCCAGGGTGGCGGACCGCGCCAAGACGAAGGAGGGCAAGGAAGTGCTGGAGGCGTACCAGCTCGCCCAGAGATTACAGAGCATGGTAGGTACCCGCACGGGACTCTGTCAGCGAGCGGCAGAGTACCAGCAGACTCATCTCAGCTTCTGATTGGCTGCAGCGGACCAGGAAGCGGCGCGTGCGAGACCTGTGGGGGAACTGGTGCGACGCGAAAGACTTGGAGGGGCAGACTTTTGAGGTTTGGATTCCTTCATCAGGGTTCTTGCAGGGTCTTAAAGTCTGAAAATGTCTAAAACTTTCAATTTAAGGTCTTGAAATGTCTTTAAAACAGACAGCTTTTCACCCAAGGTCTAAAATATGATCTAGACTAGTCTTCATTTTTTACTTTAATTCATTCCTGAGAAGCTTTGGCCACATAGAATACGCTGAATAAAACGCAGCAATCAGAGGTAGGGATGGGCGATACTCAGATTTTTTGTTTCAATACAATACCTTCAGTTTATGGTATTTCTTTCAATATTGATACTGTTACAGATACTTTTTTCTCCTTGAAGGAAAAATACACAGTGGAACACGATGTTAATTCATTGCAAAGCGCAATAGGAATAAAACTTCTAACTTTAAAGACACACAACGGAACTTTTAAAGCGTAAAAATCTGCATTTCTGACTCGTTTTGGTGTCACACCAACATTCATTATGAGTATTTTCGAGCCGTCACTGCCCAGCAGCATCCGAGGCTCAGAAACAGCACTTACATAGGTACGTTTTCCATCCGGGACACGGCCGTGACGTTGCAGCACCGCGCCATGTTCTAGCAAACGGATATGAACAGACGTGAACACAGTGGGTGTTTGAACGCATCATGTTGGATTCAGCTATATATATACTGTATATATATATATATATATGTGTATATACTGTATGTGTGTGTATATATGAATATAAATAGATTAAAATAAATATAGAAATATAAAAATATTTCTTTTTGCAGAAGTGCTTGACTGGACTTGACTGTTACCTGAAATTGTGCGTGAAAACAAGTTGCATGTTTTATAATAGCACAGGGGTATTGCCATACTTTAAAAAGTATTGAATCCGATACTTAACCTGGTAGCTATTGAAGTGTCGATATGCCCGTCCTTAATCAGAAGTTAATTCTGTCCGTCGTTCTAAGCGGCTCAGATAACTACTGTACGAGTGATGATTAAACTACAGATCCCAGGACAACTGCTTGTTTTTACGGTTTAAAGTTTTCTCTGTTTTTCTGATAAAAATCTCTGCATGTCTGACAGCCTCAGAGTCACAGCAGGATGCAGGGTTATAATAGTTTTCTATTTTTAATTACTTTCAGTTTTTATTTAGTTTTGACTTTTTCTTTTTTTCTTTTTTAGTTTTTGAGCAGGTTTGCTCATTTTTATTAGTTTTTGTTTTTTGGAAAATGTTTAGTTTTAGTACAGTTTTTATTAGTCTCCTCTTTCTTCATAAATTATAGGTATTTGTCTGGTGTGACTTCCAAAATCACTCAGAGTAAATAGATTAAATAGAAATAGATTTCATATCAACCCAAAAACTTATGTATTAAAAAGATTTACAAAGACTAAAACTAAGGATGTTTTTGCAATAATTTTAGTTAGTTTTGTAAAGACATGATACAGTTTCAATTAGTTATCATTCTTTTTAAAATCTGTCATTTTTATTCTTGTTTCAGTGACTGAAAACGTTTTTTTCAATTTTAGTTTTAGTTTTTTTGTTATTTTTGGTTAACTAGAATAACCTTGGCAGGACGTGGTCAGATATTAGTGGTTACTTTGGTGAAGAAGGTACAGTTTTGATGTCAGTTTGAGGGAATTTTAAATGACTAAATCAAAAAGTTTTTTAATTTCTGGGATCATTTGAATGTTTCTGATAATGCATCACGGTGGTCCTAAATTGAACTTGCTGAAACCTGCATAACCCTGCTACGTGCACGACTGCAGCTGTTCTAAGTTGAGGTGAACCCTAACCCTCTGATCCTGTGGTTGGTGTGTTGATCAGCATCTCAGCGCTGAGGAACTGGCTCTGAGGAGGGAGGAGATGAAGAAGCAGGCCAAACCCGGCAAGATGTCACGAAACAGAGGGTGAGCACGACGGACCGACACGCGGAGAACGAAACGTGAACACGGTAACGCTCAGACTGTGATCTCCTCCGGCCTCCAGGTCTGTTGATCCCTTCCAGCTGGTTCCCTGCAGGTGTTTTGAAGAGGATGTTCAGGTCAGTGTCTCCACGGAGTTTCCAGCCATGCTTCCTGTCTCCGAACAACACGCACTTCTGTGGGAAGGAGGCGTCGTAATCGCGTGAGGTCACCGCAGGAATGATCACCTGTGTTTTACATTGCAATATCAGAGGAAGCATGAGAGATGAGCAGTTGTTTGGTCTTCTTGCCTGTGGCAGGAACGATCTCCCCAGGCTGGATGAGTCTGCTGGAGAAGGAGCTCCGTTATCTGTCCATTAGGATGGAGACGGTGGTCAGGGTTATCCAGAAAAGAGAACGGTTTTCCCACCATCCTCCTCCTCCACCCCCGAACATGTCCTGCCTGCTGTCCATCACAGAAGGAAAGATTTAAGCAGCAGCTTTCGTAGTTTTGGTAGTTAATTAATTAATCGCACAGTAAGAAAATGAGTCTGATGGAGTGATAACTTTCATTCGTTCTCTCTCCCTTTACCAAACACTGTGAATGACAAGTTACGGTGCACGATCGGGACCGAAGCCTCTCGTTTGATGGCTTCTTCTTGACTTTTTTCTTTTTTGAGACTATTTGTTTCAGCCGTTCCCCTGACAGTTTCGGCTGTTCAGCCTTCGTCAGAAGTTGTCAGACTTCCTGGTGTGAAGCGTCATGAGAACAGCTGACCGGGAATTCCGACGTGACGTGTCATGAGAACAGCTGACCGGGAATTCTGACGTGACGTGTCATGAGAACAGCTGACCGGGAATTCCGACGTGACGTGTCATGAGAACAGCTGACCGGGAATTCTGACGTGACATGTCACGAGAACGGCTGACCGGGAATTCCGACGTGACATGTCACGAGAACGGCTGACCGGGAATTCCGACGTGACATGTCACGAGAACAGCTGACCGGGAATTCCGACGTGACGTGTCATGAGAACAGCTGACCGGGAATTCTGACGTGACGTGTCATGAGAACGGCTGACCGGGAATTCTGACGTGACGTGTCATGAGAACAGCTGACCGGGAATTCCGACGTGACGTGTCATGAGAACAGCTGACCGGGAATTCCGACGTGACATGTCACGAGAACGGCTGACCGGGAATTCCGACGTGACGTGTCGCGAGAACATCTGACCGGGAATTCCGACGTGACGTGTCATGAGAACAGCTGACCGGGAATTTGGACGTGACGTGTCATGAGAACAGCTGACCGGGAATTCCGACGTGACGTGTCATGAGAACAGCTGACCGGGAATTCTGACGTGACGTGTCATGAGAACATCTGACCGGGAATTCGGACGTGACGTGTCATGAGAACAGCTGACCGGGAATTCTGACGTGACGTGTCATGAGAACAGCTGACCGGGAATTCTGACGTGACGTGTCATGAGAACAGCTGACCGGGAATTCCGACGTGACATGTCACGAGAACGGCTGACCGGGAATTCCGACGTGACGTGTCATGAGAACATCTGACCGGGAATTCCGACGTGACGTGTCATGAGAACAGCTGACTGGGAATTTGGACGTGACGTGTCATGAGAACATCTGACCGGGAATTCCGACGTGACGTGTCATGAGAACAGCTGACCGGGAATTTGGATGTGACGTGTCATGAGAACAGCTGACCGGGAATTTGGACGTGACGTGTCATGAGAACAGCTGACCGGGAATTCCGACGTGACGTGTCATGAGAACATCTGACCGGGAATTCCGACGTGACGTGTCACGAGAACAGCTGACCGGGAATTCCGACGTGACGTGTCACGAGAACAGCTGACCGGGAATTTGGACGTGACGTGTCATGAGAACAGCTGACCGGGAATTTGGACGTGACGTGTCATGAGAACATCTGACCGGGAATTCGGACGTGACGTGTCATGAGAACAGCTGACCGGGAATTCCGACGTGACGTGTACCAGGGGTCGGCAACCCAAAATGATCTAAGAGCCATACTGGACCAAAACAAAGATTATTTGGGGAGTGGGTAACGTCGCGGGTTTTGGCGCAGCAGACCCGGATTCGAGCCCCCGATACAACCCTCAAGTGAACCACTGTGGACCCCTGAGCAAGGTCCTTAACCCCCACCAACTGCTCCCCGGGCGCTGTGATGCGGTGGCTGAATTTCCACGCCGTCCTGCAGATGTGACGTCAGTGATGCTGCATCCGCATCTCCGACAGTTCTGATCCAGGAAGGAGACGTCGCGGTAAATTCAAACACTGTAAGCGATAGTTATGGATTCTTCTGCCGTCAGCAAACGATCCAGATCAACTGAAACACACTAAAAAGTGGAACTAGGAAGAAAAAGACTTGATCAGTGTCGTAAATAATGTTATAGCTTCAGTTTGTGTTCCTGTGACGGCTTGGATGGAGGCTGCAGTTACCGGCAGCACCAGTCGTGGCAGTCGCAGGTCTCATTTCTTAATCTTGCCTCAAGTGCCTTAAATGGAAAAGTCTCTGTGCGGGTCTGATGGAGTCGTCTCTTACTGACAGTGTAGTACACTAATGTACTTTTTGGGGCTTCTACACAGTATGTGTTTACAACGTGGTTAAGATGGACTTTTTAAAGTAACTGAGTCATTTTAATGTCTTCACTACTCTTTTCCCAGGAGCCTTTCCAGGTCGTCGTGTGTGCTGAGACGCTTCTCATCATGGACATGGTATATCACACGCACACACACACACACACACACACACACACAGGCACACACACACACACACTCACACGCACACACACACAGAACCTCCTCCACAGCCTTCCTCCCGTGCTTCCAGGCTGTCAGTCAGTCTTTCTGTGGTGTCAGTGTCATTCCTCAGCCATTAATGCCGTTAAACGTGCTGCAACCTCTCCTTCAGCATGCTCATGTGTCGCGAGCGGAGGTCATTGGTTTGCTGGGTGGAACGTTCAACGAGGAAGCAAAAGTGCTGAAGGTAGGAGGAGGAGTGGGACTAACTAGGGATGCACGATATAATCGGCCCCCTATCGATATCGGCATTAAAACTGAGTATCAGACATCGGCCACCCCACTGATATTTAATAGATATTTAACCGATCCGGCCGCTGTTTCTAAAGTCTAAAAAAACCCCAAAACTTCTTCTTCTCCAAAAACTTCTTTTTTACAGACTTTAAAACTTCTAAAGACAGTTTCTTCGTGGATGTTCTGCGTGAACAGAGTTTATACACACTCATTTGTGTAAATAACCAAATATCCCTGTTTTTGGGTATTGTTTTTTTTTTCTCAGGGAGAAGAAAATCCAGGTGGTTGTAGGATATAACACATTTATTAGTTTTGTTTGAACAACTGTCATTAAGTTTGACTTGTTCTACATAAACACAAGTTGAGGTATTTTTCTAATTTTGCAGAAGAAATGAATATTACATTTATTTTTCAGCTTTAATATCGGTATTGATATCGGTTATCAGCCACATGAGTTTTAAAATTTTGACATTTTGGATATCGGCCAAAATTTCAATATTGTGCATCCCTAGAGAAACCCAGCTTTTATTCTCAACAGTGTGTGAAAACAGAGTGTGTGTGTGTGTGTGTGCACGTGTGTGCGCGTGTGTGTGTGTGTGTGCAGATCTGTGCAGCGGAGCCGTGCAACAGCGTGAGCACAGGTCTGCAGTGTGAGATGGACCCGGTGTCCCAGACGCAGGCCTGTGACCTGCTGTCCTCTCTGGGGCTCGGCGTGGTGGGCTGGTACCATTCACACCCGTCTTTCCACCCAAACCCGTCGGTGCGGGACATAAATACACAAGACCAGTTCCAGGTAGAAGTCCACCCACGACAAGTTCTGCAGGTTTACACCTCTGTCTGACTCCCTCTGTCCTGACTGATGCAGAGTTACTTCTCTCGTGGCGGAGCGCCTTTCATCGGGATGATCGTGAGCCCGTACGATCCGGCCAACCCCTCCCCCCACTCCCAGATCACCTGCCTGCTGGTGAAAGAGAGCCAGGAGCCCTCAGCCCTTCACAGTATGTGGAAAGCAAACACACACACACGTCATCAGTCATGACTGAAAGCTTCCAGACAGTCCAGGGTCTCATTTATGAAACTGGGTACGGTCCTCAGTAACAGTGAACATGCCCCCCCCCCCCAAAAAAAATATTTAGATGTATAAAACCATTCGGTGCACAGATCCAAGCAATTCCCCTTTTTAATCACACTCTTCCTGGAAGTTTGCTGCAGGTGAATCTGGCCCCGCCCCTAATGGTCAAAGCAAAGCATTTAATGGATATTTCTGCACATACAGTCGTCCTCGACATTATTTACCCTCCAATTAAAGAAGGAAAAATACCAGCTGTCAGTGAAATAAGATGAAATTGACAAAAGTACTAATAAATAAAAATTCTATGAAAATCATGACATTGATTTTGAATTGTGGTTCAACAGAAATATTAAAAACACACAAAAAATCAAACAAGTAAACAAGCATGATGGGGCGCAGAAGATAAATTGTTGAGCAACACTTTGAGACAATCACTGCAATCAGGTGTTTTCTGTAACGTCCAATCAGACGTCTGCACCTGCTGACAGGTATGTTGGTCCATGTTCATGGGAAAGATGCTCTAATGTGTCTGGAACATTTTGTTTGTTTGTTTGTTTTGAATGATTATTTGCAACCACAATTCAAAAGCAATAATTTATTTAACTATATCATAATTTTGCAAATTTGTATTTATTTTTAGTTCCTTGTTATTTAAATTATTATTGTGAATTTAGCCTTTTCTTTTCTTGGAGGGTGTGAATAATTTTGAGGACGATCGTAAGTTTGCTTTTTTTGAAAGGTTCTTATAGTTTTAGCTCACCTGCACAGATTAAATAACACAACTGTTTGTTATGAATTCAATTTATGATTAAAGGATAACTTTCTTTTTTTTTTCAACCTGGACCTTATTTCTAGGAGTTTATACGTGCATTTAGTCACCGGTAAAGTTTCTGCATCACTTTGAGTCCTTCGGAGGATATTATGCTGAGTCGTCCTTCGGTGTACATCCAGTATCATGGCAGAGACGGGCAGCCTCTCTATCAGACATTATCTGCAGTAAAACTCTTTGATTTCATCAATGCTTTAAGTAGAATGAAGGAACGAATGAGTACTATTGTCCTGTGAGTTCAGAGTTTCTCTCATTGTGTTTTTGTTGTCTGGGTAGCAGCTGATCTTCTCAGCTGTACTACGGAAGTGCGCATCGTGAACATGTGGCTCCTGAAAAGTGTGTAGAACCCTGATAACTAACGGAAAGCTAAATCTGGACTCACAGGACAACAGTACTCGTTCGTTCGTTCATTCTACTTAAAGTATTGGTAAAATCAAGGAGTTTTACTGCAGATAATGTCTTATATAGTGACCTCCCCATCTCTCCCATTTTATTGCAAATCAGGTCCAGGTTGAATAAAAAGAAAGTTATCCTTTTAAATTTGATAAGATGGGAAATTAAATGTTTAAAAGTCTGCAGGATGCAAGGAGAGGGGGGGTCCATTAGTCCATAAGTCACAACTTTTGTGGGAACCGGCGTGCGCCAGTTTATAGATGAGACCCCAGATCAAGAGGCTTTGAAATGAAGCTGAGGATGTAGGTTGGTAGTTTGTCTTCTGGCTGCTTCTCTGCAGAGCTGCCTTACAGATTTGACTTCCTGTCATCACACGACATCCCTGACTGGGAGCAAACCATGAGGAGGGCTCAGTGGATCATCCATAAATATGCTCAGGCACCCGGGTGAGTGATAAACTAGCCTGCTCTTCACGGGCTGTTGAACAGTTCCTGGTCACGTGTCGGTAAACAGCTTTTGGTCTGTGATTGGCAGGAATGTGCAGATGGACGGATCATACCGGAGAGACTCTCATCTCACCTGTTTGGAGAAGGTCAGTCGGGGTAAACTGCCATGACATGGGTCATGAGATTTCGTAACAAAACGATGATATCTCGCGAGATTTCATGGGTAAAGTAGATCAATAGATATGGTATTGGCATATGAAAATGCGACATTATATTACAAGACTTTGCGATATTACAAGACTTTTTCAAAAAAATCATAAAAAAACAGCCAACTATCTTTAATTACTTGGATTTAACAAACATTTCTAACCAGTGTTTTGTCAGTTCCATCACTGCAGTGGAGCGATACCTTTATGATAAACATGTTTAAATACAAAAAAACAGCTGTTTGATATGAAATGAAACTTTCAGACAAATAAGGGTAAAAATACCGGATATATCGTCATCTAAAATAAATATATCATGACATTTGTCCTTATCACCAGCCCTACCCCATTTAATTTGACTCCCTCATTCTAGATGCTGGCATCTATGGTGAGGTATTTGGAGCCCCTTCCAGACGGGGTGGGAGACCCCTTCCTCACCCAGATCCAGTCCCTCTTCTGGTCAGACTTCATCTCAAAGCAGCAAAAGTCAGACAAGGAAGGAGGAGAGCAGCCGGTGGAGCCTGATGACACTGATGCTGATCAGCTGACGGCTCTGAGGAGGCGTGAGGAAGGAAGAGGAGACGGAGAGACCAGCAGCAGCAGCACGGTGCTGCATCTAGGCTCCGTGTTGTCCACAGAACATGACTACTTACTGTGAACTCCGCAGTCCACCACCCTTGTTCTGTTCCATGATATTCACAGTTTGTAAAGACATTTAGGATTTGATTTGATAATTATTCCCTTCATCATTTAGGAGGATATTTTATGACATTTTATATAGTTTTAGACTTGATTAGTCACAAGTATGTCAAACCAAAAACCATAGATGGGCACAATACTCTTTTATGTGATTTTGTATGTTTGTTAGTCTTTAATGTGACATATTTAGGGATCCATAAACCAAGATATTATTATTTCTGTAGTGGTTTCTGGCATCTCTCTTTGGCGCAAAGTGCTGAACACACAAATATAAATTACTTTCAGGGACAGAGTTGGAATCAGATTAATGTGATGGTGCTTTAAAGTCCTTACAATGATAGGAAATAAACTCGTGTTTGGCTGAGAGAGTGTATGAATGAGTAAAAATGTTCTTAGTTCTTCTGAATTCTCTTCTTAATGAAAAATAAACTTTATTTTTTATATTTGGTGGTCTTTTACATGTTTGTGTGTATTACTTTGACAATAATTTAGTTTGTTTCAAAGGTGCTTGTTTCTGACACTATATAAAACATTTACTTCTCCATTAAAGATGCAAATTAGTCGCCTCCACAGCAAGGTTATTATAGATAACTAAAACTAACAAAAAAACTAAAATTGAAAAAACATTTTTGTTAACTGAAATAAAAATAGAAATAAATAGACAGTTTTTCAAAAAACGAGAACTAACTGAAACTGTATTGCATCTTTAAAAAACTAACTAAAATATTTGCAAAATCATCCTTAGTTTTCGTTTTTGTAAATTTATTTAAGACAAACTTTTTGGGTTGATATGAAATCTGTTTCTATTTAATCTATTTACTTTGCTTTTATTTCGAGTGACTTTCTGATGATTTTGAATGTCACACCAGACAAATATCTATAATTTCAGGAAAAAAAAAATCCCCCAAAGCTTAAACTAATAAAAACTAAACTAAATCTAAGCATTAAAAAAAAAACTAATAAAAACTCGTAAACTTGCTTAAAAAAACAACCAAAAATAACTGAATTGAAAAACAAAAAGTCAAAACAAAATAAAAACTGAAAATAATGAAAAATCCAGAACTAATAACCTTGGTCCACAGCCATTATTTATCTTTTTAAAACTTTTATTTAGGCTACCTTTATCTGTGCCGCGAGACCGGAACGTTTGAAAATTAAGTGTTTCCAGGGGGTCATTCACGAAGCTGCAACTCTAACCGGTTTATATTTATATTTTCGAGTCGCGTAAAATCTTTAAATCTTGTTCAAAGGCGCGACGTTGTTGTTGGAAGCGTGTAGAATATGACACTTACCGTGAAACATGTCACAGAAACCTTTTTGGACGAGTGCAACCGCTAAAGTGTTCCGCCGCCGGACAGTGGTAACCAAGGTTACTCGCAGCTCGCGCCCCGTTCGCGTTGACTTTGACCGCGGGAAGCAGCGCGGCGGGTCGACATGAGGAAGTTAAAGTAAAAGTTCAGTCCTGCTGCGGTGTGACGCGTCGTCTCTCCGGTAATAACCTGTAATAAGTTGTAATAACATGAATAACAACATGTCTTTACTTTGCCGTCGTCTCTCTTCTCGCTTCACACACCTGCCTCGCGACTTCCTGCTGCGTAAACAAGCAGGCTTCACGTGTTTGACAGCTGCTGCAACAGGACCACCTTTCTCATTCTGTGGCAGTGGGAGGACGGTGTGTTTGAAGCCCACCTTACCTGTGTGCCGCTCACCTGCGCTGACGCAATGTGTCCAGCACTTCCACACCTCCGCCCCCATGAGGGCCCTGCCCGCTCCCCTCATCTGGATGGTTCTGAAACCTCTGCAGAAGCTTGTGGCGATCCTGCTGGGCAGGTGAGTGACGGTTTCATCAGTTTAAATAAACAAGAGTTGCGTTTAAAGACATAAACTTTCATATAAACTGCAGGAAATCATTTTAAAGGTACACAGTGAAACTTTTGACCCAAACTTTACCCTAATGCCAGTGATAATAGATGATTTCTTTGGTTAATATCCAGCACTGATGCGTGTGGGTGCACTGAGGGGGCTGCCCTCCTCTAGAACCAGACATGGTAACTCTGCAGGAGCGGTCCGTCTCTCATTGGATCATGTGACCTGGAGCGCTTTGCATTATGGCTCCATGATTTCACTGCAGGGTCTTAAAAACGTCTAAAGTTCTGACTTTAAAATTTAAGGCCTTTAAAGATCTTAAAAAGGGCCATTTCTTCATCCAAGGTCTTAAATTTGACCTAGACGAGCCTTATTATTTTACTTTTTTTGATTCCCGAGGAGCTTTGGCCACATAGAATACAGTGAATAATATATCAGAAGTTGATTCTGTCCATCTTTCTGAAAGGTTCAGATAGCTACGAGGGATTTCAATCTCTTTTTCTATTATTAAAAAAAATGAAATACAGTTAAATGCATTTTTTTCTTGAGTAGCTCTTGAATTAACAATATTAATGTCTGTCTATTATTTGACTCAGTTCTTCTCTAAAATCCTTTTAAAAAGTTACTTTTGGGGGCAGTTATTGTTATGCGATTAATCAAGATTGATAAATTACAAACCCTGTAATTAATTTGATTTTTTTTATTATTAAGTATTTTGAATTTCTGGGATCATTTAAATGTATGTATCAGGCTGATCTTAAATTTGATTTGTAAAGGTTTAACTTAACTCAACAAAACCTGCAAGAACCCTGTCACTATCAGCTGATCAAAGTGGTCTGAAAAACACGATTCCAAACACAGATTAGTTATTTACTTTAGTGACAGTTGTGTGGGAAGTTACAGGTTTAGCATTATCATTTATTCTGCTAATTAAATGTCCTATAATTGTATCGGAAAATACATCAAGTCTATATCGTGCATTTAAAAATGTTTAAATGAGTACATTTTAATTATCGTCACAAATGAAGCATTCACATGGTAGTTTTTCTCTTTAGACTTATTAGTTTTAATCTAATTTTACATTTAAATATTCCATTTTACGGACTGAGACAAAGCGACTACGGTTTTATGCGTGGCAGATTGCTGGGAGGATGCTTTATGCATGTTTCCTGGCCTTGATGCCTCTTTGAAGAAGAGATTATTGAACTTGTTTGCATTTCTGTAGTTCTGACTGAAATTGCGGCTTATTTTTTTGCCACAATCTTTATAATTCTTCTCTTTTCTGATTGCTAAGACATAACAGACACGGTAAACTTGTGGTGTCCTCCGTCTGCAGGAGTATCAGAAAGTGGTGGGTGGCTCTACCGGACAACCGGCGGCAGCTCATGCGTGAATGGGTCGTGAGGCGGCGATGGCATCTGGCGGCAGGGGCAGGAGTTGCCACGGTGATAATGGCCCTTCTCCTCTTTACACACCTGGACGAGTCCCCGGTGACGGGGCGGATCCGCCTCCTGGTGTTCAGCAGAGAGAAGTACATGGAGCTGGCCGTGCTGACGTCAGAGGCGGTGAGGGGGGGGGGGGGCTTCACATGTTTGCAGGCAGAGAAAGTCAAATATTCAGTCAGCAGTTAAGCAGTGGGTGCAAGGAAGACTATGCTGGTCATTTCTCTCCTCCAGCACATGGAGGAGTTTGCAGAGCACCTGCTTCCAGTCGCTGACCCCCGTCACCAGATGGTGGAGCAGTTGGTGCATCTCCTGGCACAAAGGAACAAGGACATTCCTGAAGTGTCTAAAGTCCCCCTGGAGCGTTCATGTGGTGGACACGCCAAACATCAATGCCTTTGTCCTGCCGGTGAGTTGAAGGAAAGGCAAATTAAAACTTCATTCTTTCTTGTCGTCTCCTTGTATTTTTGTTTTGCTAATATTTTTGCTGGGATGTGTGAAACTTCTGTTGCAGCAGCGCTCAGCTCAGTGTCTCATGTTTTCCTTCATGCAGAACGGGAAAGTGTTCATGTTTACGGGGATGCTGGATGCTGTGGCGGACATGGACCAGCTCATCATCGTTCTAGGACATGAAATGGCACATGCTATGCTTGATCACTCCGTAAGTACCACAATATTACTACTACTTCTGCTACTAATAATGTATGTCCCCAACATGTCAGAAAAGGGGTAGGTTAAAGCACAAGCTTATTTAAACCTCCTTTATCTCCATTACTCAATTAGCAATCAATCTACTACATACTATACAGTATTTACATAGTATGTATTTAGTTACAAATAGAAAATCAATAAATAAATATAGAAATCATTGACGACAACACTTCTTCCTCCCTGTACCTGGTGAAAAAAACATGTGTTTTTACCGCATTTTAAACAGAGTCATGCCTGGACACTGCTTAAGCCGCACACCCACTCCAGAAAAGATTTTCATCAGGACGTCCACTGTGCAAGATTTAGCTGCATCTGATTGCACAAATAGCAGCCAACTGAATTAAAGTTCAAATAAAAGGGCAAACAAAACTACACACTAAAGTCCTGGGTGAAACTGCTGGGTTAAAAAAGGGACCGACTAATTTCTGTTATGTCAGCCCAGACATTTGGGCAGCTGGGTTGTTGGCCCAACTTCTGGGTTAAAGTAACCCAACATTGTAGTCAATATAACACAACTTCTGGGTTATAATAACCCAACATTGTAGTCAATATAACACAACTTCTGGGTTATAATAACCCAACATTGTAGTCAATATAACACAACTTCTGGGTTATAAAAACCCAACATTGTAGTCAATATAACACAACTTCTGGGTTATAAAAACCCAACATTGTAGTCAATATAACACAACTTCTGGGTTATAAAAACCCAACATTGTAGTCAATATAACACAACTTCTGGGTTATAATAACCCAACATTGTAGTCAATATAACACAACTTCTGGGTTATAATAACCCAACATTGTAGTCAATATAACACAACTTCTAGGTTATGATAACCCAACATTGTAGTCAATATAACACAACTTCTAGGTTATAAAAACCCAACATTGTAGTCAATATAACACAACTTCTGGGTTATAATAACCCAACATTGTAGTCAATATAACACAACTTCTGGGTTATAATAACCCAACATTGTAGTCAATATAACACAACTTCTAGGTTATGATAACCCAACATTGTAGTCAATATAACACAACTTCTGGGTTATAAAAACCCAACATTGTAGTCAATATAACACAACTTCTAGGTTATGATAACCCAACATTGTAGTCAATATAACACAACTTCTGGGTTATAAAAACCCAACATTGTAGTCAATATAACACAACTTCTAGGTTATGATAACCCAACATTGTAGTCAATATAACACAACTTCTAGTTTATAAAAACCCAACATTGTAGTCAATATAACACAACTTCTGGGTTATAAAAACCCAACATTGTAGTCAATATAACACAACTTCTGGGTTATAATAACCCAACATTGTAGTCAATATAACACAACTTCTGGGTTATAATAACCCAACATTGTAGTCAATATAACACAACTTCTAGGTTATGATAACCCAACATTGTAGTCAATATAACACAACTTCTAGGTTATAAAAACCCAACATTGTAGTCATTATAACACAACTTCTAGGTTATGATAACCCAACATTGTAGTCAATATAACACAACTTCTGGGTTATAATAACCCAACATTGTAGTCAATATAACACAACTTCTGGGTTATAATAACCCAACATTGTAGTCAATATAACACAACTTCTGGGTTATAATAACCCAACATTGTAGTCAATATAACACAACTTCTGGGTTATAATAACCCAACATTGTAGTCAATATAACACAACTTCTAGGTTATGATAACCCAACATTGTAGTCAATATAACACAACTTCTAGGTTATAATAACCCAACATTGTAGTCAATATAACACAACTTCTAGGTTATGATAACCCAACATTGTAGTCAATATAACACAACTTCTAGTTTATAAAAACCCAACATTGTAGTCAATATAACACAACTTCTAGGTTATAATAACCCAACATTGTAGTCAATATAACACAACTTCTAGGTTATGATAACCCAACATTGTAGTCAATATAACACAACTTCTAGGTTATAAAAACCCAACATTGTAGTCAATATAACACAACTTCTGGGTTATAATAACCCAACATTGTAGTCAATATAACACAACTTCTAGGTTATAAAAACCCAACATTGTAGTCAATATAACACAACTTCTGGGTTATAATAACCCAACATTGTAGTCAATATAACACAACTTCTGGGTTATAATAACCCAACATTGTAGTCAATATAACACAACTTCTAGGTTATGATAACCCAACATTGTAGTCAATATAACACAACTTCTAGGTTATGATAACCCAACATTGTAGTCAATATAACACAACTTCTAGGTTATGATAACCCAACATTGTAGTCAATATAACACAACTTCTGGGTTATAATAACCCAACATTGTAGTCAATATAACACAACTTCTAGGTTATGATAACCCAACATTGTAGTCAATATAACACAACTTCTAGGTTATAAAAACCCAACATTGTAGTCAATATAACACAACTTCTGGGTTATAATAACCCAACATTGTAGTCAATATAACACAACTTCTAGGTTATGATAACCCAACATTGTAGTCAATATAACACAACTTCTTGGTTATAAAAACCCAACATTGTAGTCAATATAACACAACTTCTGGGTAATAATAACCCAACATTGTAGTCAATATAACACAACTTCTAGGTTATGATAACCCAACATTGTAGTCAATATAACACAACTTCTAGGTTATAAAAACCCAACATTGTAGTCAATATAACACAACTTCTGGGTTATAATAACCCAACATTGTAGTCAATATAACACAACTTCTAGGTTATAAAAACCCAACATTGTAGTCAATATAACACAACTTCTGGGTTATAATAACCCAACATTGTAGTCAATATAACACAACTTCTGGGTTATAATAACCCAACATTGTAGTCAATATAACACAACTTCTGGGTTATAATAACCCAACATTGTAGTCAATATAACACAACTTCTGGGTTATAATAACCCAACATTGTAGTCAATATAACACAACTTCTGGGTTATAATAACCCAACATTGTAGTCAATATAACACAACTTCTAGGTTATAAAAACCCAACATTGTAGTCAATATAACTGTACTTCTGGATTGGTCCCTTTTTAATCCAGCAGTGGCTCAAAAAAAAAAAAAAAAAAAAACGGTCCAGAAGAAAAAAATAGTCCCATAATGGGTTATTTTTGACCCAGGAGTTTTTAGTGTGTAAAGTTGAATATTGGGTACAGCTGTTTTTAGAGAGTTACTGTAGCATCACGGCCAAACAGTCAAAATCTGTCTTCTTTGGATATGAATGATTTGCTCTTTGATGATGAGAACATACTAGATGCTTATCATCACATGAATCTACACTAATAACAACATAGATATTAAAGTTTTGTTGAACTCCTGACAACAAATTACCCAGAATATTACACAAACAGATTTTTGCTTATGACAGAAAAATGCAGTTTAAAGGATAAAAACCTCGTAAAAGAAACTGTTGGACTTCTGCAGCAGTTGTTGCAGCATGAAAGTGCTGTGTGCTGCCAGCTGATCAGTAGCTGACCTTGTTTTCTACGATGATGAGTCACTGCAAAGAACAAACAAGCTTCAGTCATTCACAGTTTCCACGTGTCAGATATGCTCACGGACATCTTCCAGCTGCATCATGTGCTGTACGTGGTTGTACACAGACATCTCTTGACTGTTCGTCAGCTTCCTCTCTGCCTCGGGGGTTGCTGGCTGAAGTGGCATTAGTTGCAGTGCTGTTACATCACCCTGACACTCACCTCCAAACACTCACTAATGTCATGCTGGTCGTGAGCACTGCTAGCGTTTATTAATTGCCCTCAAACGGCCGTTTTCCCTGAGCCATAAAGACCATTTCTCCCATCCTTAAAAAAAAAAAGAGCGTCTAATGAAGTTGTGGGTGTTTCAAGTCTTCAGACATCCTCGGAGGAAATGCTTGAAGGAGATTTTAATTAGAGGAGGGGAATGAGCATCGATGAGCTTGGTGTTACACGGTAAGCGTGCAGTATTGGACTGGCTGCTAAAACCTCTAAATCTGTTACAGGGAAAATGTTTCAGGGAAATAGATGGGAACGATCGATACGTCCAGCTGCCTCCTTCAGCTGCAAAAACTTTTAACTCTGGTTTCTCTCTCACCCATTCTCCATCATCTCCGCCACAATCCCTTGCCTCTCTCCTTCATCCCCCCGTCTCCTGTCACCCCCTGACCCCCCAGGCAGAACAGGCCAGCCTGTCTCATGTTGTGGACCTTCTGTCTCTTATTGTGGTGACAGCCATCTGGGCCATGTGTCCCGGAGACAGCCTGGCAGTGCTGGGACAATGGGCGAAGGACAAGATCACAGAGGTGAGACATTACTATTCATCATTTCCATCTGGATTCAACCAAGCTGATACGTACGAGCCCCCAACTGGAAAAGTGCTGAATGTTTAAGATGTTTCAGCCAACAAGACCAGTTATTTAACCCACACTGATGCAGTGACGCTCCTCATTCCTGAAACAAACGCGTCCTCTTGAGATAATGCTGGGCGTATATTTGATTTCGGGCACTTTTGAGTTTTCTTTTTCTTAAAAAATAAAATGTCACTAAAAGATAAAATGTCACAACACCTCGCCAAACTTACCTGAAGCTGTCTGCGAGTCAAAATCTATTTACAGTCATCCTCAAAATTATTCATGCCCTCCAATTAAAAAAGGCTAAATTCACAACAGTAACTCAAATAACGAGAAACTAAAGAAACTAAAAATAAATAAAAATTTACAAAATTATAATTTAGTGAAATAACATGTTGCTTTTGAATTGTGGTAGGAAATAATAATAAGAAAAAACAAACAAAAGTGTTTCAGACACATTAGAGCAGCTTTCTCATGAACATGGACCAACATACCTGTCAACAGGTGCAGACGTCTGATTGGACGTTACAGAAAACATCTGATTGCAGTGATTGGCTCAGAATGTTGCTCAATAAAAATTTATCTTCAGAGCCCCATCATGCTTGTTTTATCTTTTGTGTTTGTTTTTAATATTTCTGTTGAACCACAATTCAAAATCAACGTCATGATTTTCATAGAATTTTTATTTATTATTACTTTTGTTAGTTTCATCTTATTTCACAGACAGCTGATTTTTCTCCATCTTTAATTGGAGGGGATGAATAATTTTGAGGACGACTGTATGTGTATTAACATTAAATTAAGATTAAAAATGTCTCTTGTAGTCTGATACCCCATAGAAACGTCACCGCCAGCGTGATGATTTGCCAGGACTCCTTTGAAAAAGAAGTTTTTAGTCTCAATGGGACTTTCCTTGGTAAATAAAGGTTCAATAAAAGATAATATGGTGATGACATTTTACAGTTTTTAGCTAACTGTGCTAAGCTGGTAGTGTTAGCATAAATAATCTTTTAGTTACATAGACAAGTAACAAGTTTTTACACTAAAATCTTTATTTATTTATCAACTACAGGCTGTTTGCTAATGACACGTAATAAAATATCATGAAACTTATGAGTATAAATTAGAAAAAAACGTACTGTTTCAGTATTTAAAATGTCTGTCTTCCCTCTGTCCGGCATGTGCATGAGTGGCAGCACAAACTGAGAAGCATCACATTTTAAATAAACTCTACTAATCTAAAAACATTCAGTGTGGCGGTAATGACAGCAATATTAAGGGACAGACACATTTATTAGAAAATAAGTAAATGGATTTGACATTTTTGTTAAATATGATAAATCATTAATTCTGTTGTATTTTAAGGAATACACCAACATTTTTTACAATTTTATCATTTTTGAGTAGAAAAATAAAGCACCACACATCTAAAACCTACGCTGTGGACAGACTGGAAACAGTAAAATAACTCTAGAAAAAGTCCTAACAAATATTGTTAATATGAAATTTTAGACAAACATGAGAAATTTTGTACAGTCACCATTGGTTGTTTAATCATATACAGTATGTACATTTGTATTACAAACTCGTTAAGCAGATGAGTGAAATGATGACAGTCGGATTTACACAAGCAGAACGTGAAAATAAACTGGAGGTTTTCTGACTATCAGCTGCTGAGCCCCCCAGGATCAGGGAAAAGAAAAGGTTGCGTTTTCTACGGAGCATCGAGATCCGACTCCGTCTGTGGAAAAGGTGATTCTGTTCCAGAGTGGTGGCTCAGAGGAAGAAGAGTTGTGGATGAAGAGCTGCTATCATGCCAAATGGCTGCTGTACAGGGATGTGGGGGCGGGGTTGTGATTTGGGGAGCGCGAGTTCAGACCTGTTAAGTATCTTTGCAATGTGCCAGAGAACACTTTCCTCAGAGGTGTGACTCCTTCATCATGGCTGCAGAGTCCCGGTGAAAAGTGAATGTAACTCCGGCGTACTGGAACCGTTTCACGGCAGATGCTGCAGTCAGAGCTGAAGTTGGTCCAGCAAACGTCCTTCTGGACAGACACCGCAGATGAACTTACGTGCTGTGAAATGCTTCTATATTATAAAAACTACTCAAAACCTGAAGAATTGTAAATGTTTTGTAACGAGTGTCAGTAAAATACAGTTGCTTTTATACAGTTACTGATTGATTAATTACAAATATACTGTAAACCATTGTGTGTGTGTGTGTGTGTGTCTTGCAGCTGATGTTCAGCCGTCCCTACAGTCGGAAGCTGGAAAGCGAGGCAGATCAAGTGGGATTGCAGTTGGCTGCAAAGGTATGACCGTTACCAGCCTGTCAACACTAGATCATCATCACACATGGAGTTCAGTTTAGGCTCAGCAGCTGCGTTTACACGGAGCCAAATATGCAGAATACGTTCAGCTTAAAAGCTCTACGTGAATGAAAATGATCCACGTAAGCACGTCTTTCCGAATGAAAAGTGCCGAACCGAAAGAATTTTATTGGGTTTCACAGGTAGAACGTTCCTTTTCCCAAACTGATGGTGATATCACGTACACGCTGGATCAGGAGGTTGTCAGGTTGTGTTCCTACTAGAGATGCACCGATCCCGTTTTTTCCGATCCAGTCCGATACCGATACCGATACCGATACTGGGCTGGGCGTGTCGGTTGATAACCGATACTGTTGAATGAAAGAACACATACTGTATCTTCTCATGTAACTGAAGGCATCAGGCTTGACATCAATATTAAGTTTGATTAATAAAGGTTATAAATAAACACAAATATAAATGTACTTAACATTATTTATTAACAAATAAAGTGTACGTTAACATCAAAATAGATAAACAACAACTCTCCTCTGCATGATGACATCACCAGCGTAGCAAACATGGGGCCGGACCTACCAGAACCACGGTTTACGGGTGATCTACAAAGAATGATGCGCAAATGACAGCGGACGCAAACGTGCTGGCACCACCCCGATATGTTGCAAATTCCGAGAGATGACAGCGCAAAAGAAAATCAGAGCTGCAGATGGAGATATTAGTGGAGGAAGGAGATGAAAATATCATTTAGAATAAGTATGATGAATACAAAAATGTAAATAAAATGTGTTTTAAATGCAAAAAAATCTTGTCCACTCTTAAAATAATTTTAAAAATATATATTTTTTGCTTGAAATAAGCAAAATAATTCTGCCAATGGGACAAGCAAAATTTACTTGATAGGATTTCTTGAAATAAGATGCATCGCCTCAAAACAAGATCCTATATCTCACTGAAATGTTTCTCTTTAAGTAATTTTGTCTTATTTTGAGTGTGATGAGATATTTTGACTAGAAATGAGAAAAAATATACCTGTTAGGTTTTACAGTTTTGCAGTGAGGCAGCTGCTGCTCCCACATCATGCCGTTTCTCAGCAGGGCACCAGAGGGCGCCGTTGTCAAGCTAAACCGGACTCATGCATGCGACAGAGGAATGCCACATCATGTATGTGCTTTTGATTTAATGATGTGTGTGTGTGTGTGTGTGTGTGTGTGTGCGTGTGTGTGTGTGTGTGCGTGTGCGTGTGCGTGTCCTGCACAGGCATGTGCAGATGTGCGAGCAGGTCCCGTGTTCTGGCAGCAGCTGGAGCTGGTAGACCGGCTCACAGGAGAACCCACGTTACCTGAATGGCTGTCCACACACCCATCACACAGGAACAGATCCAGTCAGCTCGACCGTCTCATACCACAAGTAAATGCACACAAACACACAC
>JALJCO010004719.1:0-46925 GCA_023101725.1 Atherinomorus stipes | reverse complement strand
AATTGACCCAAGTCCCGCCCTCAAATGTGATATGCACTCTGATTGGCTCATCACATTGGCTCATTGCTCACCTGCCATGACTCACATATGAGCTTAAGTGACATCTCATTCCTAGGGTTCAATATGACGTTGGTCCACCCTTTGCAGATAGAACAGCTTCAACTCTTCTGGGAAGGCTGTCCACAAGGATTAGGAGTGTGTTGATGGGAATTTTTGAGAAGCAAATATGTGAGGTCACAAACTGATGTTGGACGAGAAAGCCTGGCTCTCAGTCTCTAATTCATTCCAAAGGTGTTCTATCCGGTTGAGGTCAGGACTCTGTGAAGGCCAGTCAAGTTCATCCACACCAGACTCTGCATCCAGGTCTTTATGGACCTGCTTTGTGCACTGGTGCACAGTCATGTTGGAAGAGGAAGGGGCCAGCTCCAAACTGGTCCCACAAAGTTTGGAGCATGGAATTGTCCAAAATGTCTTGGTACGCTGAAGCATTCAGAGTTCCTTTCACTGGAACTAAAGGACCAAGCCCAGCTCCTGAAAAACAACCCCACACCATAATCCCCCCTCCACTAAACTTTACACTTGACACAATGCAGTCAGACAAGTACCGCTGTCCTGGCAACCGCCAAACCCAGGCTCCTCCATCAGAAGCGCGATTCGTCACTCCATAGAACGCTCCACTGCTCTAGAGTCCAGTGGTGGCGTGCTTTATACCACTGCATCCCACGCTTTACAGTACATTGTACTTGGTGATGTATGGATGGATGCAGCTCCTCGACCATGTTAACTCATTCCATGAAACTCTCTGCGCACTGTTCTCGAGCTGATCTGAAGGCCACATGAAGTTTGGAGGTCTGTAGTAATTGACTGCGGAAAGATGGCAACTTCCTCGCACTATGCGCTTCAGTATCCGCTGATCCCACTCTGTCAGTTTACGTGGCCTGCCACTTTGTGCCTGAGTTGCTGTCGTTCTTAAACAAACACTTACCTTTCCTTATAATACAGGTGACAGTTTACTGTGGAATATTTAGGAATGAGGAAATTTCATGACTGGATTTGTTGCGCAGGTGGCATCCTATCACAATTCCACGCTGAAATTTACTGAGCTCCTGAGAGCTTCTATTCTTTCACAAATGTTTATAAAAACAGTCTGCATGCCTAGCTGTTTCATTTTACTGTATACACCTGTGGCCATGGAAGTGATTGGAACACCTGATTCCCATAGTTTCGATGGGTGAGCTAATACTTTTGGCAATGTAGTATAGTTTTGATAATACATTTTATTTGTATTGCGCTTTTCATAAAACTCAAAGCTGCTGTAGATGTCAAAAGATAAAAGAACAGTTAAAATATAGAAGAACAGTTAAAAACAAGATAAAGAACAACACTTGGAAATTCTCTGCATGGGTGACCATTCTAAAGTATTAAACAACATCAGATGTATTTGGGAAATTTTGAGATTTGTGCTTTTAAGATAAATATTGGTAAAGCAGAGTGCATATAAATGCACCTCAGACACAAGGTACCCTGAAAAGTTGGGTGGTAGTGTGTTTTTTACCCTTCCCTAAACCTGACAGACAGCTTATTTTTCCTTCTCTTATGGGCCCCTGACAATGTCTTTGGTTGCACCGTTGTTATTTTCCCTACTGCTTCCAGCAGTGCCAATTATGATTTATGTACTGTACACAGCGTAGTAAACCTAGCCTACCAGTTTGCATCATGAAACTGGATCAGGAATCTGCTCAGTGCAAACTCTTATTTAATAATGGTTGAGTCAAATGTTCCATTTGTTTAATTAGAAAAAAAAAATATCTGTAATATGCACTGACAAATATGTTTGGCAGGCAATTACTGCTATCTTGATTACAGCCAGTGGCAAAGTTTTGTTTCAGTGACCCAGGAAGAAGTCATAAAGAGGAGGGTTGAGCACATGTAAATGATTTGTGAAATGCCCGAAGATAAATAGAAAATGAAGGACAAACTCCAGTGGTGACATTTTAGACGATTCGGATAACGTTAATTTTATTTGCACCAGCAAGAATACACAATTTTTCACATTGAAATGTGCTCTAAGAGAGCAGGTGGGAAAATAGCCCATCTGTTTGTGTGTGTGAGACTCCTGCAGAGCTCCCTCCACGTTTTTAATCACCCCACAGAGCCAAATGCTGCTAACTGCTTCGTATCTTTTTGGCACAGGCTACAAAGTCACAGCAACTGCTTCATCATACGGATGGCACAGAGGACAAATGGAAAAGGTTCTAAGGGTTTGGTTTTGATGCCACTCATTAATGCAAAGTGCCCATTTTTTGGGGAGAGTGACAGTGGGTAAATTTGCTTTGATGCACATGTTTTCAAAGTGAATGGCAGCATAAAAGCACATCTCTCAGTTAAAGAGGTTATAACACAGAAGGAACAAATGTTTACACAGTTTCATCTCTCCTCTGTCACAGTTTTTAAGAGAATATTTAATTCTACCACCTGCTTTTAACCAAATTCAGTTACAAGGAAGCTAACCTAAACAAACTTCACTCTCACAAAAATGTAAATTTAGAAGGAATCATGCTTATTTTTGGTTTTACATAAGCTGTAAATGGGTTGTAATCTGAGTTTACCCATGTCTGGTTAGTAAGAAACCAAGAAAAAAATCTGATTAATCTTTATCCCATAGCATCAATTCATGACAATTTCATCTCAAGGCACTTTTAAAGACACAGTCCAGTTTTATCCAATTAAAACAAATTGATTGTATGATCAGGATTGGTGCAATTTATCATAAATGTGTCTGTAAAGTTTTAGGTCCTGAGGATTGCGGCTGCTAAACAGGCGAAATAGTACTCACAATCCATTTAGTGTGGTTGCCATGTGGTTGACTATTTTTGCACCTACAGTATATTTAGCACATCTGAAAAGCAGGTATTAATGAGCACAGCATTACCAGCTGCATTTTATAAATTAGTGGCAACAAGCCAATGCAGCAGGCCTGCAAACATGCAGCATTGACTCAAAATCTGAGGGCAACACTTCAGTTTTCCTAATTTAAATTGTAATAATCAACACAGCAAACTTCATTATTTAACATGGGTTTACTTTAGACAAACAAATCAGAACATTTGCAGCCACTGCAGCTTAATGGTAACTAAAGCTGACATGAATTTTGTCTTTTTATCTTATCTTTTTGCCAACATCACAATTTTTTACTTAGATCATCTCAGTGTGCTCCTCGTCTCCAGCCCTGGCTGCTGCACTCTTGAGCTGCTGGTATTGTGTCACAGAGCACTTCATGCGTAGTAGATGTCAGACCATCTTCAAGGTTGCAGCAGACTTGATTCATTTGTTTCAACAGCAAGTCCTTATCCATGTCCTCATGAACTGCAAATGATAAATACCGTACACAGAGCGTGCAATCTATTCGCGCCGCATGCAAATTAGTGCTCTTTATCTGGAATCTTAGTAAATTAGGGCCTTAGTCTTTTCAATCCAGACTAAAAACACACCATTAGTTTAATTTTCTTTTATTTATTTTCTCCCTTAAGTAATTTTGTGTTTTTAGTCACTATCTTTTAATCTGCTTTTATCAATTATGGACTTTGATATTTGGAATGTTTTAGATGTTTTGCAGCTTTACTATTGTTTATTCATTTACTTTCTTATTTCCTGTACTGAGTATTACTTTCATTTATTGGTGATGTTTTTATTTGTCTGAGGTCATTTTTATGTCCCTGGTTTTTCCTCACAGTAGCACTTCCTCTGTTTTATATATGGGTGGGTTGGGCTGACTTGTTGGCATACCAACCTCTTTGCTTTCTTTTGTATTTGTACAGCACTTTGAGCTGCTCAACGTGTGAAAATTACTATATGAATAAAGATTAGTTGATGTATGCCGGGGGTCGGCCCTGCCTTAGACTGGCGACCTCTCCAGGATGTACCCGGCCTCCCGCCTGATAACTGCTGGGAAAAGCTCCGGCTTTCCTTCCACCCTGAATTGGAATAAATAACATAGAAAGTAATAAATGAACAATATAAAGCAGGGTTACTCAGTTTGGTCCCACGAGGGTCACAATCCAGCAGGTTTTCCATCTCTCCCTGCTCTAACACACCTAATTAAAATGAAATAGATCCAATAGCCAATTAAGCTTTGTACAAAGCAATGTCTGATTGGGTACCTGATAAGAAAGAAAGAGGGACACACAAATGAATAACAGTAGTAATGTCTCATGTATATTATTTATATGGAAAACTAGAAGAGAACATTTAAGAGAGTGCAGACCTCCACCAAGCAGCTTGACTCACTTATTTTTGTGTGTTCTGGATCATAGTATCCTCGAATTTTCTCTGGATCTGGATCAACTTTCGAAACATTATAGAACTCATTGAGATCCTTTCTTGTAATTTTTTTACCAAATACTTGGGCCATTTGTATAGGGTTATATGGAGCAATTCCAAAAATGTGGCCTATTAGGGTGATCTTCATGTAAGACTGTTTAGGTGTTGGTAAGGAGGTTTGATGTTCACCATGGGGTGTTGGTCAGAACACACAGGACTCGCTTGTACAGTTAACTGTCTTTACTGGTCACTCTTAATCACAACAGCACAGTAACGCAACAAACGACAGGCTTACAGGTGAGGAATTTCAGGGCTAGTTAAGGTGAATGCCTGGATGGAAGTGGGTGTAGTCTATAAACACAGAAATACAAAGCCACGAGGAACATTCGTTTGGCAAATAAACACACTGAAGGTATTAATTATGCCAAATAAATCCCTTACAGTTCAGACGAAACATGCATATGTGTTCAAAGCTAACAGTTACAGTAACTGGCATATAACAGGTCAGCTAGCTTAATAGCATAGGCACATGGTGAATGGAGGAACACTTAAGAATAAGCAAATCAGCTAAATAACATTAAAGGCTAAATAAACATCCTGTTCAGGCAGAAATACAACTGGTTACTTATAGTTCTTCCCAGACATACACAGTTCACCATATTTAACTGGCTAGAAGTCTGTCCAACAGTCTTCTCTCCTCGTGCTCACTGCTGCTCATAAGTTTTATTTTTGCGTCCTGACATCATGTGCTCAGTCCTGCGCTGCACACTTCTGCCACAAGGGGGCACTCACACCTCATCAACAGCCTTTCAAACATGGCCGATCTCACAATGATAAAGAATCCTTCAAAACATTCCTGGATCCAGAAGGTGATCCGGATCACCACCAAAATTTAATGGGTTCATCCTTGGGCTGAGACACACGGCTGGTGAAAATTTCAGGTCAATCCGTCCAGTACTTTTTCCGTAAAGTTGCTGACAGACGGACGGACGGACATATCAACGCTACCGAAAACATTACCTCTTTTGCCGAGGTTATAATGCCTCATATTATTTACATGGAAAATAAAGAGTAAAGACAGAAAAATGGAAATAATTACAAAAAAATAATAATCAGAAAATGCAGTGATCTAGTCTTGAAGTAACAAATGTGGACTAGTTTTTTCTGCATCACTCAGATAGGATGTGCTAATTTTTGCAATATTATGTAGACGATCATCTAAACTTGTTTTATATGCAAGTACCGGAAACCAAAGAAACACCATCCAGACCAGTTCTGCTGCTAGACAGTGTCTTCCTGAGACACAAGGGTCCAAAGACATAATATCCAAGGATGAGCTGTATATTTAAGAAAGAAAGAGTATTTATACAGAATAGTGAGCACCCGCAGCTAGAGGCTGATTAGGAACATTGATTTTTCAGGACCTAAATTAACCTGCATGCAGAAAGCTAATATTTCTTGCAGAATGAGCTTAAACTAATTAGGAACAACTGACCTGTATGTGTAAGTCACCATCGCTCGAGACGGTGTTGGGAATTTCAGAGGGCAGCTTGTGATGTGGCTGAACAGAGCAGCTGGTGCTCACTAATTCTTCGTCTAAAAAACTGCTTAGTTGTACTTTTAGCAGTATTCTTATTTGTATATTGTAATTATTATCATTATTATTATCCATTCCATATTGCAGAGCAGGCAGGAGTGCTGGTGTGATGTATTGTTCGTTTAATGAAGGAACAAAAGGGACTGACTAAAAACACTTTACACATCTATGCATATGATTTACTTTGTGAATAATAAGTGGTTGTAGTACATTCATGATTAATTTTTTCCTTGTCAAAATGACTGACGCTGTGACCTTGTTCTGTTTGTTTGATTGATTTTCCACTGAAGAAAGAAATTATGTACAAAAATGTTCTATCAGTTGTTTTCTTGCATTTTAGTCTGATTTTTTTACTCTTTTTTCTTTGTGTGTGTGTGTTTATAGTTTCAGTAAGCAGTGACAGGAGCACAATCCATAGTTGTATTTTCTTTGCTGCAGGTTTCAAATGACCCAAAAATGAATTCCTTTTCGCAAAGGGGATTAGCAGAAGTTTTTAGGCTTAAAATACTAATCTCAGGGAAAGAATGGATGATGGTCTGAAGGGTTTTAGTCCTGCTATGAAAAACATACATGATTATTTTGACATTTTTTCCCATTGGTTTCCTCAAAAGGACAGAAAAAAGAAAAAAGTGTCTGATTTTGAGAAGTTTTTTAGTCAGTAAGTAAAGGTAAAACAAAAGCAGGAAGAAACTCCGCCATCAGACACACAAGTAGCTCAAACTTCCTTTAGAATCCTTTAAACCAGCTCTTGACAGTCCAAAGATGTCCTCCTCATGCAGGATCTCCGCTTGCCTGTTAAATAGTTCAGCACAACTTCTCTGACAGCTCTGACAGGCGATCTCATTACAGGTGACATCTCCTGAATGTGTGGATGAAGCAGCTCACTCACAGGCAGAATATTCTCTTGTTTTTCTGCAACAGCCACCACTTTAATCTCAAAGTTGTCCTTCCAGCTAAAGGTCCAGCTGGGTCTAAAATCAAAGGCTGCTGCTGATTCTGTGTTCGGTAAAATGGCCTCTATCGCTCGGACATTTCCATTTCCAGAATTGTGGAAAGGAAAGTCAAGTTAAACGGGTTTTAATGGATGCACATTCAGATGTACTTTATTAACCCTGCAGGGGAAATGGTTTCATTAGTGTTCTGTTATAGTTATAGAAATATTATTAATAATAATAATGTCAATAATAAAAATTAAATCGTACAAAATAATATAGAAATAATGATCAATAGAAGCAAAGAGGTGTCAAGCAACAAAGTAAAAGTACTTCGTTACCTTACTTAGGTTTAAATTTGGGGTATTTATACTTTGGTATCATTTTTTTTTTCAGATGGTTTTTTACTTTTACTCCTTACATTTTTAAGCAATTATCAGTGCTTACTCCTCCTTACATTATTTTAAAGGCCTTGTTACTCCCGTTTAATTTCCACTTGTCGATGCTCAAAAAATCAGTACAGGAAAAACAGACTTTAATATCTATGCACCATCCAGATAAAATGGATGGTGACTTTGGTTGTTGTTGGATGAAAATTACAAATGTATACCATTCTGACACCCTATTGGTTTGTGATCCATCGCACCCCTGGGCGAAACCTGCTAAGACATTGGAGACTTGCGGAAGGGGCAGTGGGACAATTCCCAGTGGCCTGCTGGTCAAAATATACTGATAATAGAATTTTAAAACAGAGGTCATGGTGCTCTTCGCTGGTGTAGTGATTGGCCTGCCTGGCACTGTCTTATGCCCCCAGACAAACGACAACAATAAAGTTTTCACTTTTTGAATTACCAACACAAACAAAACACACAAAGGTGGAGCAGCTGAAGGAAGGAGCAATGTAGAGCAGAGAGGGACTATTTGAAAAAAATAAAGTGGTACGCCAGGACGAGGCTGCAAATGTCAGAAACTTTCTGACATTTTCTGAGCCCCCAGGAGCAGCAACATCACACGAGTTAACCAGCCAATAAATCAGCGATACATGAGAGGTGTTGCTGTGTTACAAGCTGCAGACATCTCAACATGACATGATCCAACCCAGTCTCACTTCAAAACATGAGTCCTACATTTGTCCACAGTGTAAAACGCACCTATTTCAAAATTTGGCCTCTGACATTATTAATGACAACGTCTGATTGTCCCATTCATTTCTACGGGCATACTTTAGGTCATGTGACTGCTGAGTTTCTCCCCCCAAAATATGGCGGATATCCCTTGTGTTTTGCATGGAAATTGTTATACTTTAAAGGCGTTATAGAAGATGTTTCTTTCAACAATTGCAATATTCAGTAAAATTGGGTTCACTACTCCATACGCTATGATTAATTAAAAGCTTTAAATATAAATATTATTATACATCAGCTGTGAAAGTAATGGGGCTGAAAAAACATCCACCAATCATCTCTGTATTCCTTAACTTTTTCATTTGTCTACTGGCTCATCAATCACTTTTACTACCATAGTAAGAACAGGTAAAAGGTGAGACTGATCAGTGAGAGTGATTGATTGGTGAGAGTAATGCTGTGACCCGGAAGCTGCGTGCACTCGTCTGACGTTTACAGCAGGTAGCTAACATCATTCTGCTAACAGTTAGCGACATTCAGACAACGACATTCCTCTTACTTGTGTTTGTGACATGATGGAGAATCTGTACCTGCAGTCTGCCAAACACCGGAGTGGCTCGTGCACGTTATCCTGTGGCCGGAGGAGGGAGCGGTGATTCTAGCAGGTTGGTCTTGCGCATGCGCATTATTCAAAAACTCGCCAACAGTCTCTGCTTTCTGAAATGCAGAAACATCTTCTATAGCGCCTTTGATATAGATAGTGACTTTAGCATTGTTTTGATAACTTTTCAAGTGACAAATATATACTATATTTTCGTTTCGACGTACATTCTGTCCGGTCTCTCAACAAAATTGTAGGAATACTACGTTTTTCTCCCCTTTTCATTACAGTGGTCGCTACACTTTTAACAATATACTGGAATAAGCCGGTGTTTTTTGTAATCAGGCCTACTGTAAACACAACTCGATCTCACAGAAGTACGTGAAATACACCGGTTATTATGATGTTTCCACACTTGTTTCTGGTCCAGGCACGTAGGGAAATTAAACCACTATTTAGTCAATGGTGGAGCCAGTTTGTGGCAACTGTACAACTTTCCCGTTTCTGGGACAAAAAAATAAAAGCTCAAGTTACGTTTTCTAATGCAGAAATAATCTTTTTTTTTTCTTTCTTTTTTTTTTTTATTATCTCCATCATAATTTCGCCAGTCAAACTCGGCAGTAACGTGACCAAAGGTATGCCCATAGAAATGAATGGGAAAATCAAACGTCATTCTACAGTTTCATTGGCCAAATTGTGAAATATACGTTTTGCGTTGGGGACAAATGTAGGACTCTCACATTTTGGAGTGAGACTAGGTTGGATGATCACTAGTTGAGATCGTAACGGTTAAGTTTATTTTGTCACTTCATATTTTCTGCCAAACTATGATAACTTGTACTCAGGGTAAAGGATGTCAGTCTGTGCTTGTCTGAGTACTGACTGCTCATGGATGGATTGGAGGGAGAGGTTATCTTCATGGCAGTCTGTACTGGACAGAAATTCCTTGGCTGTTCCTCCAATCCTACAAATGTTTGATGATGATCAACTGACATTGCAACCAAATATTCAGAGGATCCACAAAGGAATTAAGATTTGCCACCTTATTATGTCTGGCAAATCTTAATGTGAATCTATCAATCAGAATGATGAATGTGATCTTCCTGTTGGAGGAAGGTCACAAGTTCCTCATTAAAACTCGATGACACCCAGCTGGAGTCTCTTTCTTCACACTGGTCCAAACTTTTGCTAAATGTCCGTGTGATTTGGAGCATTAGCATGCTGAGATTGAATCGGTTTGTCAGGTTTGTCCACTCAAGACTTTACTCAGTGAGCCTCGCTTCGCTCCACTTCACTGCTGGCAACGTTGCATCATTAAGATATCCTTCCTGCTCCGTTTATCAGCTTGGATTGAAAGAGCTGCCACGGTGGGAAAAAAAGATCAATATGAATCTGTCCGCTGGCAAAGATGAATCAGAAAGCAAACCAGTTTGGAAATTTACCTTTAAATTCTGAATTATCTCATAATAACATTACTGAGAAACGAAACGAGGCCTTACGTGTTACATTAGACACGTCTTTGTTTATTTTACTTTCATGTAAACTGAAAATGTATTTTAGTAAGAATAAAAATCCCAGAAAGAAGACAAACAGCATGTTCTTTAAAAACAAGCACTGACAGAGAACATGCTGCTAGAAAGCGGCAAACATCAAAGCCCTGCATAAGCTCCACAATCTTATTAACTGAGAGAAAATCCTGAAAAAGTAAAATCACATTTAATGGAAAGCTGGGATGAAGCAATAGTTGAAGAGGGGAAATCTCCAATTTTACATTTCTGGAAGTGATTTGTTTCTTTGTAGACCCTTTACAGATTTGCTTAAAGTATGAACAGCTGAGCAAATGCAAATAGAGTAACTAACTAAAGTTCCTCAAGTGTTAGCTGATCACATAAGCTGTGGCTTACAGGTGCTACATGCTGGATTTTGACATAAAAAAAGGTGACTGGACAGGGATTTGAGAAAAATGAGATGTAACCAAGTTAGAGAGTGAGGGCTGCTGTTGAAAGATGAGTGCTGAACCCCCCATCAACTCTGCAAGCATCACCAGATTTTTAATAAAACACATTCATGGGTGCAGCCAGCTGAGACTATGAAGCTCATCCACCACTCAGACCAGGAGGCATTGTGTGATGCTCCCACAGACAGATGAGCACTCCTTTCAAACCCCAACAATGCGCGGCCCTTCAGAGCAGACTTCACACATTGTTTGAATACTGATGGGCTGGAAGTTATCTAAAGTAGGGGCTGATTCTGGGCAACAGCCAGTTTGATGATAAAGTGGATAAAGCATCAGAAAAAATAAATGGCAACAACACAGATTTTAAAAAGGTAAGGGAGAAAGATTACAAGTTCCCAACAGCTGCACAGGACCGTCAGGACCGTCGACTCCGACATGAAACAAAACTTCAGCCTTTTCTGCAGCAGAGCAAAGCTAAAGCACCAGCAGCAGCACGAGCACAAGAACTGCCCACAGTTTACATTGTTCCACATACAGTAGTCCGCACACTCCCTGTAACACGGAGAAATGTGTGAATTGTAAAACGCAAAATGCAGCGATAAGTCTTTTGCACTTCCCAAGCAGAACCAGTCGGGATACAGAGTGCCACAAGTTATATAAACAGCTCTGTATATCTGACATAACTGAAGAGTTCTTTCAGCTTAATGCAGTTCAGTGAGGATTAATGCAGTTTAAGTTGAGCGATCATTGATAATCGTTTTCTTTTGTGGGTGGCAAACGAGGCAGTAAAGTAGTATCAGTGGCTCTCAAGCCGAGTGTCTGGTTCCAAAGACAATTTGTGGGGGGTTGCCAGATCATTGGAAATAAAAAGAAAAAAAAAATCATAAAAAGATAGTTTCTTTTTATTGAATAAATTCTGGATTTTGAGTGATAAGTCTGCGAATTTAGCACTCTAAAATTTAAATTCACTGATGTATTCACAAAGTTGTTAGTCCAAATTTGGCATGATCTCAGTGATAGAATCTGGTTTTCGGTGTGTAGGTTTGTTACACAGCAAACCAAATTACGCTGTCTGGCCAAAATAAATAAAAAAAAATCGCCACCTCAATTTAACTAAGCAAACAGGTAGGAGCCTCCAATTGGATAATTACTGCATGGGCAATTATCTTTCAGCTGGCAACAAGTTATTTAACCCCAACTGGTGCAATGAGTTGCTTCTCATTTACTAAACAACTGTGGTCGTGGAAAAGATGTTAGTCTGTTTAAGAAGGGTCATTGGGATGCATCAAGCAGAGAAAATATCGAAGGAGATTGCAGAAACTAAGAACCGTCCAACGCTTTATTAAAAACTGGAAGGATAGTAGGGACCCATCATCTTTGAGGAAGTAATGTGGGCAGAAAGGCAGATGAAGTGATGCAGCATCATGCCTAGTGCCTACTGTACAAGCCTGTGGGGGCGGTGTTATGATCTGGGGCTGCTGCAGTTGCTCAGGTCTAGGTTCAGCAACAGTATGTGCTTAAAGAATGAGGTCAACTGATACCTGAATATACTGAATGACCAGGTTATTCCATCCATGGGTTTTTCATCCCTGGTAGCACGAGCATAGACTGAGTTCAGGGACTGTGAGACATCATATTCACACATGGATTGGCCACCACAGAGTCCAGACCTGAACCCCATTGAGAATCTTTGGGATGTGCTGGGGAAGGCTGCGGTCAGACTCTACCATCATCAATGCAAGATCTTGGTGAAAAATTAATGCAACACTGGATGGAAATAAATCTGCTGACATTGCAGAAGCTTATAGAAACGATGCCACAGCGAATGCTGCTGTAATCAAAGGTGGTCCAATGAAATATCAGAGTGTATGAGTTTTTTTATTTTGGGCGGGGGGGGGCAACTTCTTTTTTGGCCAGGCAGTGTATAACCACTTATTGAGTTGTTGATAAAAGTTCTGGTATTTTTCAAGCCTCATATTGGGTGTTAAGTTATTATGGCTGCTAATTTAAAATCTGAATTATCTCAATGAGAAATGTTTATTTTTGGCATTTGAATGCTCTTACAGCTGTTAACGTACTGTAATAACACCAAAAACCACTTTATATTTAAATTTTCTCAAAGATTCTGATAGTTTCAAGTCTTACATTTAGACAAAGGCTGCAGGGTGGGTGGGTGGCTGGATGGGGTGTCTAAAACACCAAAGAGTGTTATGTTGGGGTTTGTGGATCAAAAAGTTTGAGAACCACAGTCCTGAATGGCTGGACAGGCTACTGCATGTGGCTTTGATAAGCAGAAAAGTTGTCAAAAACTGGAAACAATCCTCAGGAGACAAAAAAATAAAACCAGTTGCAGTGGATTTTATTTTGTTTATTTTTACTGGCAATGTTTATACCCAGAGGCAGAAACAAGATCAGTCATGCAAGTAACATATTCAGTACATCACAACCTATTTTCGTTAGATGTTTCTGTCTCCCTGTATGGGCCCCAGCTGCTCTAAAAAGGGGTGAAAAAAGAAAAAAAAATCACTGAAGCGAGGTCAAAACTTAAGGACATTCTGTTCAGTTTAGCTATTTCTGTTAACTTCTATGCATTTCAAAGTTGTAATTTAGAAGAAGAAAAAAAAACATTGAGGAAAACCAGAACAATTTTGGTATGATCAATACACATCCTGCTGAAGATTACAGCAACATGCAGGCGACAGTGAGAACATCAGAAATTTAGCATGAAAAGAATCTCAGGGACCTCAACTCAGTAGCTTTATTGAATTCAGCTTCATCTAAACAAAAATGCAGTTTGATCTGTGAGCATAAGTGGACGAGGCAGATGGCTGAGAGGAACTCCTGACGGTGGATTACTGCAGTTCAGCTTGGTAATGGAGCAGGGAGAGTACAAATTAGGCAAAAGGAGGGTAGTCTGAAAGTGTGAAGGAGATATAGACAGGGCTAAGACAAAACAGGGAGACAAGGGGTTAACAAAAAAGTTTTAACAAGGGTACGATGAGTTGCACAAAAAAAGTTTCCTCACCTCTGTCCTAATCATCTAATTAAAGTTCCCTGATTTTCAGTAAATGCCTCAAACTTGAGATAAACATGATGTCTGCACTTTGACATACTGTCCTCTTTCATTTTGGAGGCAGCTCGTCAACAAACTAACATAATTTGGTCATTTGTAGTTCAGAGAAAACTTCTATCCTTTAAATGAATACACTTTTAAATGTAAACTGTTGGTCTATGTTTGTTGTTGAAATATAATCATTTCAATGCACTTACAAGGACATCTGTATGTAAACAACACCTTTCTATATATGTCCCATATTTTAAATCCCACAGTGTTTGCACAGGATGAGCAGAGTAAGGAGCACATTAGCAGAGCAGCAGCATCCTCAATCCACCATCTGCGTCTAACAGATCAGAGTTAAATTAACCCCCAATTTGGCACAAATTGACAAACACAACTTTTTTTTTTAATTTTCAAATTAAACATGTCGTACAGTAAACAATGAATTTAAAGGCACAGTATATAAAAAACAAAGGTCAGTGGCAGAAAAATTTAATATATAATTCAAAACTGTGTTTCTATTGACGTGTAAACGCTGCACTAGCTGTTATATGTTTAGTTTCTTTGTATGAGCTCTTTATATCCACACAAGCACCCGATTTTCAGATGCTTGTGTGTTTTCAGATGCACAAAGTTAGGCACGTCAGAAAACACTAGCCTGCTAACGCTAGCCTGCTAGCGTTGACGTGCAGGCTACAGACAAGCATGCTAATTCCTCAGCGTTGCTTCAGTCAGGAATCAGTGAAAACTTAAGTAGGGTTGGCATTAATTATTAGATTTAGATCTAGATTTAGAAACTCGAAACAAGAAGTCATGTAAGGAAAAATGAATGAAACTTAGACAGAGATGATATTTGGATGGATGTTTTGAAGTACAACAAAACATCGTATAAGCAGGTGTACTGTAGTCTGGCTGTATTTCCACCAATTTATCCTTTAAAATGTAACGGACTATGTCGCCGCGAGCTGCATTCTTGAAATCATGTGATCTGTGGACACGTTTTGATTGGTCGCCAGATCTTCTGCCCTTAGCAGATAGCTCAAGTTGAGCGCACACGGTGAGGTTTTCACCTCGTGAGGCAAAAAAATGTGTTTGATTTTCACCTCAAGGCCTTGTAAGGCAAAAAACTGACCAAAAATCAGGCGCACACGGTGACTATCTGCTGAGCAAACGGCCTCGAATGACTTTTAGCTCAGCAGAAAGCTCTTGTGTGCTGCCACTTTATCCATATATCTGCCCCCAGCATATATACCACCAATCAGCTGTGAGATGTCTGACCAGGACTGGTTATGACAAAACTCTGATAACATCAGACATTTTTTTCACACAAGTCTTGATCAAACAGTCTGGACTTGTATTTTAATCTCATGTGTGTGCAACAGCTTGTTTCCTCTGTTACTGTTCTGCAGTAGGTCTGCATTTATAGCATCCACACTCCGACTACTGCTTTAAATTACAGACATATTATGACTAACATTTTATTTAAGGTAAATACAGTTGTGTGAAAAAGTGTTTGCCCCCTTCCTGATTTCTTACTTTTTTGCATGTTAGTCACACTTAAATGTTTCTGATCATCAAACAAATTTAAATGTGAGACAAAGATAACACAAGTAAACACAAAATGCAGTTTTTTAATGGAGATTTTTATTTTTAAGGGGGGAAAAGTAAGAAATCAGGAAGGGGGCAAACACTTTTTCACAAAATTGTACTGTATATTCTTTTAGTATAATGATTGAAACATTACAACATGGACTAGAATCATTCAACTAGCTCTGTTTTCTTCTTCTTCTCCTTCCTTCGTTTTCTTTTTTAAATTTCAAAGTTAGGTGCTTTATAACAATAGCAGGTGCATATAATAGTTTGGACACCCAGTTTCCTCCTCCACTAGCATGTCACAGTTGGCAAAACACTTCCTGATTCTGGATTAAATGGTTTTCTCCTCTTAGAAGACTTCAGCTTTTGCAATTTTAGGGATTACAGACACTTGACTTACTTCTATGGGAGTAGTTTATAGTGAATTTGTAGATATGCATCAGTGTTTTGGATACTTGAGTCCCTCCATTTAGCATCCAGAATATGCTAATATTAAGAGGAATCTAATCTGCACTTTATCCACTTTATGCTTCTTGCTCCACTGCCTTCCACATAAAGCAGAGTATTTCCACATCAATGCTCAGCAGTTGCCAAGGTGATCTTGCATCGGCCTAAATGTTTGTAGCCAAAGAGCTCACTTCTAATTTTATCCCTGCACAAAACTGCTATCTAAGGTCTCATCCAGGTGTTGCTCTTGCAGACTGCAGACAATGACCTTGTATTTGGGTCTCAGGAAAGATTTGCCTGTAATCACTCTGCATGGACCTTGTTTGTGTATCAATGCTGCACAAGCAACTGAACAGTGCACTACTGCACTGTCAGCAATACTTTTCTACAGCTCCTTCAGAACCTCTTTGAAGGAGCTTGTCTTGGTCTTTTAGCCCTTGTCTTGGCTCCCTGCTGTTCTCTTTACAGTATCATTAATAAATGGCATTTCAGACACTGAAAATTCCAGGCCAGAAAGGTTAATGATATCTTTTCCCCCCCTTTCCTTGCTTTGAAAGCATTAGAAATGGATCGGATCATATTCAGTTGCCCAGAGCAGACCACATCTACCACTACAGTACATTCAGAGTTTAGAGAATCCATCAATTGCAGGAAATGTCAATTACCGAGTCTTCATGATAGTTCTTAAACACATCAACCAATGGCAAGTTTCTTCTTTAGTTTCTAAGCTCATTAGATAAAAAGCAAGAATAGTCTTTGTTTGCTGAGCCCTGTTTATGAGATCATGTCACCTCAAAAGAACGGAGAGAAAACAGGGCTGAAAAGGAGCCAGCACAGTTTTTTTGTGTGTGTTTTTTGGTAGCAATTAGTGTGAACTGAGAAAGACGGGGGGGATCTGATTCATCACTTACAGCTTGCCAAGCACTGCACTTTGATTTGCATTTAAATATGTCAACAGAAGAGGAAAACCTTCCTGTTGAGGAATATTTAAAAGGCAGCACACTGGAACAAAAACAGATGTATTGCAGGTTTAGGAGTTCTGGGGTTAATCTTTTTAGTGCCCATTTGTTATTCATTCTGAAACTTATATTAATGGCTTTCTAAGTTTTGGAGTTTTCTTCTTGCCTGTTATGTTGCAGTGCTTATAGACTAGTCACCAAGCTGATTAATGACTTGCACTCTCCATTAACGCTGATATTACTGCAGTGGTGTTGTATGTATGGCACAATGCAGATTCTCTGTCATTATGAAGTATGTGGGTGAATTGATTACAGTCAGCCATCATCCCCTGTAATGAAAAGAAGAAGCCTAAAACAGAGGTTTGTGATTTACTTCTATATAAACTGTCAACCTCCCTCCCAACTTGTCTTGATGCTAGGTCAGGAGCCTGCTGCATTGCTTCAGGATGCAGTTACTCTGAAAAGATTACGTATGAAGTGAAGGGGTTCCTGAGCTGGCTGTCGTCATGGTCAGGCAACTTTTGAGGGAAAGGTGTCCTGATATGTGTACATTGCAGATATGTCCACAGTGAATGACATCATTAAATGCCAGTTGAGATTAGAGACTAGAGATCCATCAGTGTTTGCAGTGAGATGTTGAATATCTTTTTTAAAGGTAGAGTCCAAAGTTTCCCCCCCTGAAAATAAACGTTAGACGTGTGCAAGTGAAATCCATCTCAAACCGCGCCTTTGGGCCTCTACTCGCATGGAGTGGTGAGTTTGAATGCAACTCCCTCTCCCCTGTCTGTAATTTGGTTTGTCCCTTTGTTTTTGTCTGGTTGGGAAATTTCTGGGTGGAGATTTCTGTTTATATCGCCAGCCAATGACAGCACTAAGAGAATGACTGTGTGGGAATATGCTCATGATTGGAGCAGATGCCAGTGGCTCAAACTCTCGAAGAAAAAAAAAAAAAGGAAAGAAAAACGGCAAAGAAAAGATAAGAGCTTTAGATAGTGCACATTGGAAAACCAGGATTACCGGTTATATTGGTTTGGCTTTTACCTGCGTCTGAGCTCTGAAGGAGAGTGTTGAAGCTGAATAGGCTGAAGAACGAGGCGCCCATTAGCCTGAGAGGGAGGGGCGCTCAGTTTGAATACTGCTGTTTGCAAACAGAAACGGTGGGGGGACTCCGGACTCTACCTTTACTGTAAGTCCATGTGGTGTATTGAAGGCTGGCTCTGTGCTGGGGACGATCCTGGCTTCCCTGAAGCTGATTATACCAAGAGGAACGTTCCAAAAGCCTTTCAATATAATTAACAATGCTGTACTTGCTCCGCAAAACACGGCGATCAGATAACTTAAGCTGGATTTATACTGGCGCAGTGTCTCCGTCAGGTCAGTTACGTGGTTGCTGCTGTCAGCTCTCTGCAGGGCCACAGAGCCTCGGCGTACAGCTCTTTCAGATCTGCACCCCACTGTGGTAACACAGTTACGTGAAAGTACTCCCTTGTGATTAGGGGTAGGTAAAAATATTGATTAATCAATGCATTGCAATACTTACCTGTGCAATTCAATATCAAATCTACAAATCCTCCAAATCGATTCACCTTCTGCGGGGAGCTGTGTGTGTTATTTACGTTGTATGGACGAAGGCCACATTAGATCATACAACATCAAAATGGCAACCATTTCTTATTTTCAGATGTTTCATTGCCCAAGAATATCAGGTGACATACTACACACGTTTCCATGGGCATGATTATACATATTCAAAAATCAACAATAGGCAAGGCAAGGCAAGTTTATTTGTATAGCACATTTCATGTACAGAACAATTCAAAGTGCTTTACATAAAACATTATAAGCAAAAGGGAGATAAAAAAAACAAAAAAAACAATTAGAAGCATGATTCAGAATTAAAAGCATTTAAGATTAAAAAGAGAGAATACAGAGATGTGCGGATTTTAACTTTTGAATAAAATTACGTAAATGCAGCTGAGAACAGGTGGGTCTTCAGCCTGGATTTAAATAAACTAAGTGTTTCAGCTGATCTGAGACTTTCTGGGAGTTTGTTCCAGACATGTGGAGCATAGAAGCTGAACGCAGCTTCTCCATGTCTGGTTCTGACTCTGGGAACTGATAAAAGGCCGGATCCAGATGACCTGAGGGGTCTAGTAGGTTCATACTGGGTCAAGAGGTCACTGATGTATTTTGGGCCTAAACCATTCAGAGCTTTATAGACCAGCAGCAGAACTTTAAAGTCTATTCTCTGATGGACCGGCAGCCAGTGTAAAGACCTCAGAACTGGACTGATGTGGTCCACTTTTCTGGTCTTGGTGAGAACTCGGGCAGCAGAGTTCTGAATGAGCTGCAGCTGTTTAACTGTTTTTTTAGGTAGACCAGTAAAGACGCTGTTACAGTAGTCAAGCCGACTGAAGATGAATGCATGGACTAGTTTTTCCAGATTTTCCTGAGACATCAGATCTTTTATCCTTGAGATGTTCTTCAGGTGATAGTAGGCTGATTTAGTGATCGCTTTGATGTGTTTTTCAAAGTTTAGGTCTGAGTCCATCACTACACCCAGATTTCTGGCCTGATTGGTGGTTTTTATGTGGATGGACTGAAGTTCTGTGACAACCTGCTGTCGTTTCTCTTTGGCTCCAAAAACAATCACCTCAGTTTTGTTTTTGTTCAGCTGAAGAAAGTTGAGGCACATCCAGTCATTAATCTCATCAATACATTTACCAAGAGCCTGTACAGGGCCCCGGTCTCCTGGTGATACTGTAATATATAGCTGTGTGTCATCTGCGTAGCTATGGTAACTAATATTGTTGTTCTTTATAACCTGAGCCAGTGGGAGCATGTAGATGTTAAACAGAAGAGGCCCCAGGATAGAGCCCTGGGGAACTCCACAGGTCATTTTTGTCTGCTCAGATGTAAAATTGCCTACTGACACAAAGTACTTCCTGTTCTCCAAGTATGTTTTGAACCAGTTTAGTACAGAACTAGAGAGACCCACCCACTTCTCCAGTCGTTGGAGTAATATAATGTGGTCAACTGTATCAAATGCAGCGCTGAGATCCAGTAAAACCAACACTGACATTTTTCCAGTGTCAGTATTCAGACATATGTCATTCATGACTTTGGTCAGAGCAGTCTCGGTGCTGTGGTGCTGTCTAAAACCTGACTGGAAGACATCATAACGGTTGTTTTTCTCTTAAAAAGTCATTTAGCTGGTGAAAGGCTGCTTTTTCAATGATCTTACTTAAAAATGGAAGATTGGAGATCGGCCTGTAGCTGCTCATCTGTGTCTTGTCTAGATTATCCTTTTTTAGCAGAGGTTTGATCACAGCTGTTTTCAGTGACTCTGGGAAAACACCTGACGTTAGAGAGGAGTTCACAATCTGAAGCAGATCTGACTCCAAGGTCTTTGAGACCTTTTTAAAAACCAGTGGGCAGGATGTCCAAACAGCAAGAGGAGGAGTTCAGTTGATGCAAGATGTCCTCCACTTAATGGGATAAACCCAGAACGTTAAACAGAAGGGCCCCAATAGAGCCCTGGGGCTCCCGTCATTTTTGTCTGCTCATATGAAAATTGCCACTGACACAAAGTACTTCCTGTTCTCCAAGTATGTTTGAACCAGTTTAGTACAGAACTAGAGAGACCCACCCACTTCTCCAGTCGTTGGAGTAATATGATGTGGTCAACCGTATCAAATGCAGCGCTGAGATCCAGTAAAACCAACACTGACATTTTTCCAGTGTCAGTATTCAGACATATGTCATTCATGACTTTGGTCAGAGCAGTCTCGGTGCTGTGGTGCTGTCTAAAACCTGACTGGAAGACATCATAACGGTTGTTTTCTCTTAAAAAGTCATTTAGCTGGTGAAAGGCTGCTTTTTCAATGATCTTACTTAAAAATGGAAGATTGGAGATCGGCCTGTAGCTGCTCATCTGTGTCTTGTCTAGATTATCCTTTTTTAGCAGAGGTTTGATCACAGCTGTTTTCAGTGACTCTGGGAAAACACCTGACGTTAGAGAGGAGTTCACAATCTGAAGCAGATCTGACTCCAAGGTCTTTGAGACCTTTTTTAAAAAACCAGTGGGCAGGATGTCCAAACAGCGAGAGGAGGAGTTCAGTTGATGCAAGATGTCCTCCAGTTCTTTGCTAGTAATGGGATAAAACTGTGTCATGGTGTTTAGACTTGGTGGACACGATACAAGACCTGAACCTGCTGTTGTTGAACCAACAGCTTGTCTAATAATTTGGATTTTGTCTGTGAAAAATTTGGCAAAGTCATTGCAGGCTTTGGTGGAATAAAATTCAGGTGCTACTGAGACAGGAGGGTTTGTTAGCCTGTCGACTGTAGCAAATAAGGCCCGAGCATTATGACCGTTTTTAGTGATGATGTCAGAAAAATACGAATTCCTTGTATTCCTCAGCTGTAAATTATAAAAGTGAAGTTTCTCTTTATAGATGTCATAATGAACCTGTAGTTTTGTTTTTCTCCATCTGCGCTCAGCTTTCCGACAGTCTCTTTTTCCAGTTTTCACCAGTGTGGAATTTCTCCATGGAGACTTTTTCCTTCCAGAGATAACCTTCACCTTAATAGGAGCAATAGAATCCATGACACTCAGCATGTTAGCATTAAAGTTAGTGACCAGCTCATTGACTGAAGCCCCTGACAGGGCAGGTGTTAGAGAGAAGACCTGGTTAAAAATCTCACTGGTATTTTCAGTTATACACCGTTTTGTTATCACCTCCTTTGAGACATTTGTGTGCACTGAGATGGTACTCTCAAAGAAAACACAGCAGTGATCCGACAGCCCCACATCACACACCGTGACCTTAGAAATGTCCAGACCCTTCGAGATCAGCAGATCTAAGGTGTGTCCTCTATTGTGTGTGGGCTCTGTGACATGCTGGGTCAACCCGAAGTTGTCCAGAGTGTTAATCAGGTCTTTAGTCCCTTTGTCCTGATGACAATCATAATGGATGTTAAAATCACCAGTGACAACAAGATGGTCAAAGTCCGCACAGATCACAGATAACAGTTCAGTAAAATCATCATTAAAATCTGCACAGTATTTGGGCGGCCGATAAATATTTAAAAACATGACTCTGGATGAGGCCGTCAGCTGTAAAGCCACATATTCAAAAGAAGGGAAATCCCCAAGAGATAACTGTTTACACTGGAATGAGTCCCTAAATAAGATAGCGACCCCCCCACCTCTCCTGTTCACTCTGGCTTCGCTGATGAAACTGAAATTAGGGGGCGTGGCCTCAATAAGAGCTGAATGACAGTTTTCATGTAACCAAGTCTCAGTTAAAAACATAAAGTCAAGGCTATGTTCAGTGATAAAATCATTGATTAGAAATGATTTTCCTGCTAAAGATCGAACATTTAGTAAAGCTAACTTAAGCATTCTCAAAGTATCATCATGTTTTGGAACAGGCTGTATGTTTACTTTAGATAAAAACCTTATAGAGTGGAGCTCTCTGTGTTCTGACAGAGCTACATTTCTCCTTCTGTTACGTATCAGGACAGGGATAGTAAAACCTTCTAAACAGGGTCCCAGCTTGTTCTGGGAAAGTTTATGACTGCTAACCTCGCAGCCCGGACCCCCAGCACATCATACGTCAGACTGTCGAAGGGGGGTTGAGGTGGCCCCCCTACCTTTGATCGTTCTGGTAGGGGGTGTATGGGGGATAAAAAGGCGTTTGGCTTGGGCGTAGATCTGAGCCCAATGTTGACCCGTTTCATCATCTCATCGGTGAATTTCAGGTGGGGGGAGGAGGGGGAGAGTTGGGGAGATGATGGTCTGTCAGGGGTTTGGGGGGGCGAGGAAGGACCACGATCCTGGTTCGGTGTGCTGGTCAGGGGAAACAGAGATCCTTCTTCTTGTCTCTCACTGAAGCTCTTGTCGGGGAGGGGGGGCAGCTCCTCCTCCGTTTGGCCTTCCTTTTGAGATAAAACGGAGTGTATCTCATTGTTGACATTCCGCACAGAGAGATGACGGAGGCAATGAAATATGTTAGAAGTGAGCAGCTTTACTCCAGATCTGTTAAGATTGAGGCCATTAGCCCTAAAAAGATGTCTTCGTTCCCAAAAAATAGGAAAGTTGTTAATAAAATGCAGATTGTTATTAGCACACGCTGATAGGAGCCAGTCATTCAGCGCCAGCAGCCTGCTGAATCTTAAATCCCCTCCTCTGATGGTTGGTACAGGTCCGCTGATGAAAACTGCTGCATCCAGAGATCTCACTGTTTTTATCAGTTCAGTGAAGTCCCGATTCAGAGCCTCAGATTGCTGCTTGGACACATCATTCGAGCCCGTGTGTAGAACGATGTTTCTCACAGTTGGGTATTCAGCCAGAGTTTTCAGAAATCTCTCCTGTATGTCACCGACCATATCCTTAGGAAAACAGAGCACTTTGGTGTTCTTTCCACACAGCCACTGAACGTCCTTCACAGTGGAATCACCTATAATCAGAGTTTCAGGCCCAGCCTTCAGCTTCCTCAGCTTTCTCTTCGGCCTCTTACTTTCTGATAGGTGATCGGTCTTCACCCTGCTGCCTTGGGATGGATGGTCGTCAGGTAGAGATCCAGGGTCCTCTGACAGTGCAGCAAATCTGTTCTGCAGTTTAACAATCGGTTCTTTGGGGGGTCTGTGGCTAGTCTTCTTGTCCCTGGTTGCTGTAGGTGGAGGCCAGTCTGCCTCATTACAGACGTTAGCCCGATCTGCCTCACGTCCTCCCTTTTCCAGGAGACATGATTTACTTTTTGGCTTTGCACCGAGACGGTTCCAGGGAGGTTTATCACTCGATGATTTGTTGTTACTCACAGAGGCAGCCTTTTTCTGGGTTGTGTTATCTTGGCCTTTTAGCCTTGTGTTAGCTCGCTCGACTCCGCTGTTTTGGGTTGCTGGCAGAGTTGTTTCATTTCCACACAGTCCATTTACCTCCACATTAACTTCTATGCGATGAACTTTGATCTCCAGTGCTGTTATCTTCTGTAGGAGAGCTTCGTAGTTGACTGTGGAGAGGGAAGGCATCTTGTTGCTATTAGCCTAGCGTTAGCACCTTTCCAACCTATTTGGTTGAGTGCTAAACCCAGGCTGTGTCAGGCTTCAGCTGTGTGTAGGCCACACACACACAGAGAGCGCTGAAGATAAAAGAACTAAAAAAATATCGTAGTTTCAGTGGAAAAATGTATGACTCCCAGTAATTTACAAGTTTTCAAAAGTAACTGCAAGTAAAAAGGGAAAAAAGGGAGAAAAAATCGGTATAAAATCAAGCAAAAGAGAAAGCAAAGCAGGAGCAAAGCAGAGAGCGTCAGCACGGCACCCTAGCAACCCTTTAGTCCGCGTGCCTACTGAGCCGTGCACTTTAAACACTTCATGACGATGCCAGGATTCAATCCTTTGTCTCTTTCCCTTTGGACCAAAAAAATCTCCTTGGGAGATGGGAGATGTGAATGTGGCCAAAATGAGACTAGTTGTCACTCACCAACACTCAAATGGAACATAGTGTATTGTGATTCATTCATGAATGCAACATTCAGTTGCATTCAGGACATGACAGCATTTGGGGCTCTTGCCAATAGATAGGGTTGCTCCAGTTGCATTGAATGAACACCAACATCGTCCTCTGGAGTAGGGAATGTTAAGTGTGGGTTTGAACTCCTAGGCTCCTAATAAGACTGACATCAGCAGCCATAGTCTTTTCTGATTTGGGAGGCTGCAGTCCTGCGGCTTTTAGATGACTCCCTCTTTCACAACACCTGACAAAAACGAATGGGTCAGTAGCAGGTTTGTGCAGGGCCCAACAAGAATCCATTGTTAAGATCCTTTCCATGTTAATCCGATGTGTTGGAGCAGCAGAGTAAGTAAAGCCTGCAGGACAGTAGCCTTTGACAACCACAACTGGACCATCCTGGTATATCCAGAAAGATTTCCATCCTCAATGTCTTGGAGGGCATCCCAAGACATGTGCCTGCCACAAATTGAAAAAACTCTCTTGCAAGGCAAAGCATTGAAATTTGAACTGAGATTTGTGAATTCACAGACCACAGTTCTCTTATTTACACTGCCACCATTGGCTTCCTGTGCTCTTCTGAGGTGGGACAACAAGCTCTATTTCTCTGTGTCAACAATGACTACACAATGGGAATTGGTGAGCACAGGGAGCTGTCTAACTTAACCAGAGTTTCCAAAGCCAGGCCCTTGCGATGATTATAGCCTCTGTTGACTTGACTTGACCCTTTTCCCCTGGTTTGCACACCCTGATCAAAGAGCTTGAGGCGTGTGCTGAATACCACTGATGGGTGACAAAAACATCTGTCATCCCCTGTGCTCTGCCCTGTGCTCCATATCTATGTCCGAGGCCAAGGTGCTCAGGATCCCTCCTGAAACACTTAGCAAGCCTCGAGGTGCCTCCAAGCCCCGTGGATGGAGGCCCTGGGGTCCCATCCAAGAGGATTGTTCAGTGGAGCCCACCCAGAAGAAGGGAGTCGACAGCCAGTCTCCGAAGCCCCTTGTATCCTGAACCTTTGTTCTCTTCAGGCATCTTGTGCAATGAGAAAACACGTCCCAACTTTGAATGGACTTTCCCAGGGTCCAATCAGGCTCTGGTTTCAGAGGATATCTACTCAGGTGTCTTTTGATAGGCCATACCTTTATTTAATCGATCAGCAGCCAGTTGCTCAGCACGGGAACTTAAGCTGAGGTGGCAGCAGCAGCAAGAGGTTCTTGCTGTGAAGACTTGCAGTCATAAATGAGAGAAGTGCAGTCTGTTTTAGGGCAGTTTGAGCACAGAGAGTGATGTGCACGGGAGCTGGGTCCCTTTGGGTAGTGTTTGATTTTTCCCTGAAAGCGCGTTAGTGAAAGCATAGCAAGTTGAGCGCAAAGTAATTGACAGGAAGAGTTATTTCATGTGTGGGTGTTATGTGTTGAAATTTCCATGCAACAGCAGTCACCTCCTTCTGTTGCAAGGACACAGTGAAAGTGGTTAAGAGGGCACATGAGCCAAGAAGGATGTTTCCGCTCGGTGTCGAACCGAGGACCTTTTGCGTGTGAGGCAAACGTGATGACCACTACACTACGGAAACCTGCAGAGAGCTGGCATTTTAAAAGAGAGACAAGCAATAATTTCCCAGAGAAGTGCGGGCCAAAGGAAGCGTTGAGGGAACAGGATGCAAAAGCTAGAGGACGGACAATATCCTGCAAGAGCAAAGGGCTCCTGTCAGAAGTGGGATTCGAACCCACGCCCCCATACGGAGACTGCGACCTGAACGCAGCGCCTTGGACCGCTCGGCCATCCTGACCTCCTCAAACACCAAACTGGCCCCCGTCACTCATGCCCACCATCTCTCCTCCAAGCCTGTTAATACACATCCACATGAGGGTCTCAGAAAAAGCCTGCAAAAAGGGTGCAGCTCAATACAACACCTCTACCTTCTCTCAACCCTAGCAACCCTTTAGTCCGCGTGCCTACTGAGCCGTGCACTTTAAACACTTCATGACGATGCCAGGATTCAATCCTTTGTCTCTTTCCCTTTGGACCAAAAAAATCTCCTTGGGAGATGGGAGATGTGAATGTGGCCAAAATGAGACTAGTTGTCACTCACCAACACTCAAATGGAACATAGTGTATTGTGATTCATTCATGAATGCAACATTCAGTTGCATTCAGGACATGACAGCATTTGGGGCTCTTGCCAATAGATAGGGTTGCTCCAGTTGCATTGAATGAACACCAACATCGTCCTCTGGAGTAGGGAATGTTAAGTGTGGGTTTGAACTCCTAGGCTCCTAATAAGACTGACATCAGCAGCCATAGTCTTTTCTGATTTGGGAGGCTGCAGTCCTGCGGCTTTTAGATGACTCCCTCTTTCACAACACCTGACAAAAACGAATGGGTCAGTAGCAGGTTTGTGCAGGGCCCAACAAGAATCCATTGTTAAGATCCTTTCCATGTTAATCCGATGTGTTGGAGCAGCAGAGTAAGTAAAGCCTGCAGGACAGTAGCCTTTGACAACCACAACTGGACCATCCTGGTATATCCAGAAAGATTTCCATCCTCAATGTCTTGGAGGGCATCCCAAGACATGTGCCTGCCACAAATTGAAAAAACTCTCTTGCAAGGCAAAGCATTGAAATTTGAACTGAGATTTGTGAATTCACAGACCACAGTTCTCTTATTTACACTGCCACCATTGGCTTCCTGTGCTCTTCTGAGGTGGGACAACAAGCTCTATTTCTCTGTGTCAACAATGACTACACAATGGGAATTGGTGAGCACAGGGAGCTGTCTAACTTAACCAGAGTTTCCAAAGCCAGGCCCTTGCGATGATTATAGCCTCTGTTGACTTGACTTGACCCTTTTCCCCTGGTTTGCACACCCTGATCAAAGAGCTTGAGGCGTGTGCTGAATACCACTGATGGGTGACAAAAACATCTGTCATCCCCTGTGCTCTGCCCTGTGCTCCATATCTATGTCCGAGGCCAAGGTGCTCAGGATCCCTCCTGAAACACTTAGCAAGCCTCGAGGTGCCTCCAAGCCCCGTGGATGGAGGCCCTGGGGTCCCATCCAAGAGGATTGTTCAGTGGAGCCCACCCAGAAGAAGGGAGTCGACAGCCAGTCTCCGAAGCCCCTTGTATCCTGAACCTTTGTTCTCTTCAGGCATCTTGTGCAATGAGAAAACACGTCCCAACTTTGAATGGACTTTCCCAGGGTCCAATCAGGCTCTGGTTTCAGAGGATATCTACTCAGGTGTCTTTTGATAGGCCATACCTTTATTTAATCGATCAGCAGCCAGTTGCTCAGCACGGGAACTTAAGCTGAGGTGGCAGCAGCAGCAAGAGGTTCTTGCTGTGAAGACTTGCAGTCATAAATGAGAGAAGTGCAGGCTGTTTTAGGGCAGTTTGAGCACAGAGAGTGATGTGCACGGGAGCTGGGTCCCTTTGGGTAGTGTTTGATTTTTCCCTGAAAGCGCGTTAGTGAAAGCATAGCAAGTTGAGCGCAAAGTAATTGACAGGAAGAGTTATTTCATGTGTGGGTGTTATGTGTTGAAATTTCCATGCAACAGCAGTCACCTCCTTCTGTTGCAAGGACACAGTGAAAGTGGTTAAGAGGGCACATGAGCGAAGAAGTATGTTTCCGCTCGGTGTCGAACCGAGGACCTTTTGCGTGTGAGGCAAACGTGATGACCACTACACTACGGAAACCTGCAGAGAGCTGGCATTTTAAAAGAGAGACAAGCAATAATTTCCCAGAGAAGTGCGGGCCAAAGGAAGCGTTGAGGGAACAGGATGCAAAAGCTAGAGGACGGACAATATCCTGCAAGAGCAAAGGGCTCCTGTCAGAAGTGGGATTCGAACCCACGCCCCCATACGGAGACTGCGACCTGAACGCAGCGCCTTGGACCGCTCGGCCATCCTGACCTCCTCAAACACCAAACTGGCCCCCGTCACTCATGCCCACCATCTCTCCTCCAAGCCTGTTAATACACATCCACATGAGGGTCTCAGAAAAAGCCTGCAAAAAGGGTGCAGCTCAATACAACACCTCTACCTTCTCTCAACCCTAGCAACCCTTTAGTCCGCGTGCCTACTGAGCCGTGCACTTTAAACACTTCATGACGATGCCAGGATTCAATCCTTTGTCTCTTTCCCTTTGGACCAAAAAAATCTCCTTGGGAGATGGGAGATGTGAATGTGGCCAAAATGAGACTAGTTGTCACTCACCAACACTCAAATGGAACATAGTGTATTGTGATTCATTCATGAATGCAACATTCAGTTGCATTCAGGACATGACAGCATTTGGGGCTCTTGCCAATAGATAGGGTTGCTCCAGTTGCATTGAATGAACACCAACATCGTCCTCTGGAGTAGGGAATGTTAAGTGTGGGTTTGAACTCCTAGGCTCCTAATAAGACTGACATCAGCAGCCATAGTCTTTTCTGATTTGGGAGGCTGCAGTCCTGCGGCTTTTAGATGACTCCCTCTTTCACAACACCTGACAAAAACGAATGGGTCAGTAGCAGGTTTGTGCAGGGCCCAACAAGAATCCATTGTTAAGATCCTTTCCATGTTAATCCGATGTGTTGGAGCAGCAGAGTAAGTAAAGCCTGCAGGACAGTAGCCTTTGACAACCACAACTGGACCATCCTGGTATATCCAGAAAGATTTCCATCCTCAATGTCTTGGAGGGCATCCCAAGACATGTGCCTGCCACAAATTGAAAAAACTCTCTTGCAAGGCAAAGCATTGAAATTTGAACTGAGATTTGTGAATTCACAGACCACAGTTCTCTTATTTACACTGCCACCATTGGCTTCCTGTGCTCTTCTGAGGTGGGACAACAAGCTCTATTTCTCTGTGTCAACAATGACTACACAATGGGAATTGGTGAGCACAGGGAGCTGTCTAACTTAACCAGAGTTTCCAAAGCCAGGCCCTTGCGATGATTATAGCCTCTGTTGACTTGACTTGACCCTTTTCCCCTGGTTTGCACACCCTGATCAAAGAGCTTGAGGCGTGTGCTGAATACCACTGATGGGTGACAAAAACATCTGTCATCCCCTGTGCTCTGCCCTGTGCTCCATATCTATGTCCGAGGCCAAGGTGCTCAGGATCCCTCCTGAAACACTTAGCAAGCCTCGAGGTGCCTCCAAGCCCCGTGGATGGAGGCCCTGGGGTCCCATCCAAGAGGATTGTTCAGTGGAGCCCACCCAGAAGAAGGGAGTCGACAGCCAGTCTCCGAAGCCCCTTGTATCCTGAACCTTTGTTCTCTTCAGGCATCTTGTGCAATGAGAAAACACGTCCCAACTTTGAATGGACTTTCCCAGGGTCCAATCAGGCTCTGGTTTCAGAGGATATCTACTCAGGTGTCTTTTGATAGGCCATACCTTTATTTAATCGATCAGCAGCCAGTTGCTCAGCACGGGAACTTAAGCTGAGGTGGCAGCAGCAGCAAGAGGTTCTTGCTGTGAAGACTTGCAGTCATAAATGAGAGAAGTGCAGTCTGAGCACAGAGAGTGATGTGCACGGGAGCTGGGTCCCTTTGGGTAGTGTTTGATTTTTCCCTGAAAGCGCGTTAGTGAAAGCATAGCAAGTTGAGCGCAAAGTAATTGACAGGAAGAGTTATTTCATGTGTGGGTGTTATGTGCTGAAATTTCCATGCAACAGCAGTCACCTCCTTCTGTTGCAAGGACACAGTGAAAGTGGTTAAGAGGGCACATGAGCCAAGAAGGATGTTTCCGCTCGGTGTCGAACCGAGGACCTTTTGCGTGTGAGGCAAACGTGATGACCACTACACTACGGAAACCTGCAGAGAGCTGGCATTTTAAAAGAGAGACAAGCAATAATTTCCCAGAGAAGTGCGGGCCAAAGGAAGCGTTGAGGGAACAGGATGCAAAAGCTAGAGGACGGACAATATCCTGCAAGAGCAAAGGGCTCTGAAAGCGCCCTGAAAGCGCGTTAGTGAAAGCATAGCAAGTTGAGCGCAAAGTAATTGACAGGAAGAGTTATTTCATGTGTGGGTGTTATGTGTTGAAATTTCCATGCAACAGCAGTCACCTCCCTCTGTTGCAAGGACACAGTGAAAGTGGTTAAGAGGGCTCCTGTCAGAAGTGGGATTCGAACCCACGCCCCCATACGGAGACTGCGACCTGAACGCAGCGCCTTGGACCGCTCGGCCATCCTGACCTCCTCAAACACCAAACTGGCCCCCGTCACTCATGCCCACCATCTCTCCTCCAAGCCTGTTAATACACATCCACATGAGGGTCTCAGAAAAAGCCTGCAAAAAGGGTGCAGCTCAATACAACACCTCTACCTTCTCTCAACCCTAGCAACCCTTTAGTCCGCGTGCCTACTGAGCCGTGCACTTTAAACACTTCATGACGATGCCAGGATTCAATCCTTTGTCTCTTTCCCTTTGGACCAAAAAAATCTCCTTGGGAGATGGGAGATGTGAATGTGGCCAAAATGAGACTAGTTGTCACTCACCAACACTCAAATGGAACATAGTGTATTGTGATTCATTCATGAATGCAACATTCAGTTGCATTCAGGACATGACAGCATTTGGGGCTCTTGCCAATAGATAGGGTTGCTCCAGTTGCATTGAATGAACACCAACATCGTCCTCTGGAGTAGGGAATGTTAAGTGTGGGTTTGAACTCCTAGGCTCCTAATAAGACTGACATCAGCAGCCATAGTCTTTTCTGATTTGGGAGGCTGCAGTCCTGCGGCTTTTAGATGACTCCCTCTTTCACAACACCTGACAAAAACGAATGGGTCAGTAGCAGGTTTGTGCAGGGCCCAACAAGAATCCATTGTTAAGATCCTTTCCATGTTAATCCGATGTGTTGGAGCAGCAGAGTAAGTAAAGCCTGCAGGAGAGTAGCCTTTGACAACCACAACTGGACCATCCTGGTATATCCAGAAAGATTTCCATCCTCAATGTCTTGGAGGGCATCCCAAGACATGTGCCTGCCACATAGTGAAAAAACTCTCTTGCAAGGCAAAGCATTGAAATTTGAACTGAGATTTGTGAATTCACAGACCACAGTTCTCTTATTTACACTGCCACCATTGGCTTCCTGTGCTCTTCTGAGGTGGGACAACAAGCTCTATTTCTCTGTGTCAACAATGACTACACAATGGGAATTGGTGAGCACAGGGAGCTGTCTAACTTAACCAGAGTTTCCAAAGCCAGGCCCTTGCGATGATTATAGCCTCTGTTGACTTGACTTGACCCTTTTCCCCTGGTTTGCACACCCTGATCAAAGAGCTTGAGGCGTGTGCTGAATACCACTGATGGGTGACAAAAACATCTGTCATCCCCTGTGCTCTGCCCTGTCCTCCATATCTATGTCCAAGGCCAAGGTGCTCAGGATCCCTCCTGAAACACTTAGCAAGCCTCGAGGTGCCTCCAAGCCCCGTGGATGGAGGCCCTGGGGTCCCATCCAAGAGGATTGTTCAGTGGAGCCCACCCAGAAGAAGGGAGTCGACAGCCAGTCTCCGAAGCCCCTTGTATCCTGAACCTTTGTTCTCTTCAGGCATCTTGTGCAATGAGAAAACACGTCCCAACTTTGAATGGACTTTCCCAGGGTCCAATCAGGCTCTGGTTTCAGAGGATATCTACTCAGGTGTCTTTTGATAGGCCATACCTTTATTTAATCGATCAGCAGCCAGTTGCTCAGCACGGGAACTTAAGCTGAGGTGGCAGCAGCAGCAAGAGGTTCTTGCTGTGAAGACTTGCAGTCATAAATGAGAGAAGTGCAGGCTGTTTTAGGGCAGTTTGAGCACAGAGAGTGATGTGCACGGGAGCTGGGTCCCTTTGGGTAGTGATTGATTTTTCCCCGAAAGCGCGTTAGTGAAAGCATAGCAAGTTGAGCGCAAAGTAATTGACAGGAAGAGTTATTTCATGTGTGGGTGTTATGTGTTGAAATTTCCATGCTACAGCAGTCACCTCCTTCTGTTGCAAGGACACAGTGAAAGTGGTTAAGAGGGCACATGAGCCAAGAAGGATGTTTCCGCTCGGTGTCGAACCGAGGACCTTTTGCGTGTGAGGCAAACGTGATGACCACTACACTACGGAAACCTGCAGAGAGCTGGCATTTTAAAAGAGAGACAAGCAATAATTTCCCAGAGAAGTGCGGGCCAAAGGAAGTGTTGAGGGAACAGGATGCAAAAGCTAGAGGACGGACAATATCCTGCAAGAGCAAAGGGCTCCTGTCAGAAGTGGGATTCGAACCCACGCCCCCATACGGAGACTGCGACCTGAACGCAGCGCCTTGGACCGCTCGGCCATCCTGACCTCCTCAAGCACCAAACTGGCCCCCGTCACTCATGCCCACCATCTCTCCTCCAAGCCTGTTAATACACATCCACATGAGGGTCTCAGAAAAAGCCTGCAAAAAGGGTGCAGCTCAATACAACACCTCTACCTTCTCTCAACCCTAGCAACCCTTTAGTCCGCGTGCCTACTGAGCCGTGCACTTTAAACACTTCATGACGATGCCAGGATTCAATCCTTTGTCTCTTTCCCTTTGGACCAAAAAAATCTCCTTGGGAGATGGGAGATGTGAATGTGGCCAAAATGAGACTAGTTGTCACTCACCAACACTCAAATGGAACATAGTGTATTGTGATTCATTCATGAATGCAACATTCAGTTGCATTCAGGACATGACAGCATTTGGGGCTCTTGCCAATAGATAGGGTTGCTCCAGTTGCATTGAATGAACACCAACATCGTCCTCTGGAGTAGGGAATGTTAAGTGTGGGTTTGAACTCCTAGGCTCCTAATAAGACTGACATCAGCAGCCATAGTCTTTTCTGATTTGGGAGGCTGCAGTCCTGCGGCTTTTAGATGACTCCCTCTTTCACAACACCTGACAAAAACGAATGGGTCAGTAGCAGGTTTGTGCAGGGCCCAACAAGAATCCGTGGTTAAGATCCTTTCCATGCGAATCCGATGTGTTGGAGCAGCAGAGTAAGTAAAGCCTGCAGGACAGTAGCCTTTGACAACCACAACTGGACCATCCTGGTATATCCAGAAAGATTTCCATCCTCAATGCCTTGGAGGGCATCCCAAGACATGTGCCTGCCACAAATTGAAAAAACTCTCTTGCAAGGCAAAGCATTGAAATTTGAACTGAGATTTGTGAATTCACAGACCACAGTTCTCTTATTTACACTGCCACCATTGGCTTCCTGTGCTCTTCTGAGGTGTGACAACAAGCTCTATTTCTCTGCATCAACAATGCCTACACAATGGGAATTGGTGAGCACAGGGAGCTGTCTAACTGAACCAGAGTTTCCAAAGCCAGGCCCATGCGAAGATTATAGCCTCTGTTGACTTGACTTGAGCCTTTCCCCCTGGTTTGCACACCCTGATCAAAGAGCTTGAGGCTTGTGCTGAATACCACTGATGGGTGACAAAAACATCTGTCATCCCCTGTGCTCTGCCCTGTCCTCCATATCTACGTCCGAGGCCAAGGTGCTCAGGATCCCTGCTGAAACCCTTAGCAAGCCTCGAGGTGCCTCCAACCCCCATGGATGGAGGCCCTGGGGTCCCATCCAAGAGGATTGTTCAGTGGAGCCTACCCAGAAGAAGGGAGTCGACAGCCAGTCTCCAAAGCCCCTTGTATCCTGAACCTTTGTTCTCTTCAGGCATCTTGTGCAATGAGAAAACACGTCCCAACTTTGAATGGACTTTCTCAGAGGATTTCAGAGGATATCTACTCAGGTGTCTTTTGATAGGCCATACCTTTATTTAATCGATCAGCAGCCAGTTGCTCAGCACGGGAACTTAAGCTGAGGTGGCAGCAGCAAGAAGGTTCTTGCAGTCATAAATGAGAGAAAAGCAGGCTGTTTTAGGGCCGTTTGAGCACAGAGAGTGATCTGCACGGGAGCTGGGTCCCTTTGGGTAGTGATTGATTTTTCCCTGAAAGCGCGTTAGTGAAAGCATAGCAAGTTGAGCGCAAAGTAATTCACAGGAAGAGTTATTTCATGTGTGGGTGTTATGTGTTGACATTTCCATGCAACAGCAGTCACCTCCTTCTGTTGCACAGACACAGGGAAAGTGGTTAAGAGGGCACGTGAGCCAAGAAGGATGTTTCCGCTCGGTGTCGAACCGAGGACCTTTTGCGTGTGAGGCAAACGTGATGACCACTACACTACGGAAACCTGCAGAGAGCTGGCATTTTAAAAGAGAGGCAAGCAATAATTTCCCAGAGAAGTTCGGGCCAAAGGAAGTGTTGAGGGAACCGGATGCAAAAGCTAGAGGACGGACAATATCCTGCAAGAGCAAAGGGCTCCTGTCAGAAGTGGGATTCGAACCCACGCCCCCATATGGAGACTGCGACCTGAACGCAGCGCCTTGGACCGCTCGGCCATCCTGACCTCCTCAAGCACCAAATCGGCCCACGTCACTCATGCCCACCATCTCTCCTCCAAGCCTGTCAATACACTTCCACGTGAGTGTCTCTGAAAAAGCCTGCAAAAAGGGTGCAGCTCAATACAACACCTCTACCTTCTCTCAACCCTAGCAACCCTTTAGTCCGCGTGCCTACTGAGCCGTGCACTTTAAACACTTCATGACCATGCCAGGATTCAATCCTTTGTCTCTTTCCCTTTGGACCAAAAAAATCTCCTTGGGAGATGGGAGATGTGAATGTGGCCAAAATGAGACTAGTTGTCACTCACCAACACTCAAATGGAACATAGTGTATTGTGATTCATTCATGAATGCAACATTCAGTTGCATTCAGGACATGACAGCATTTGGGGCTCTTGCCAATAGATAGGGTTGCTCCAGTTGCATTGAATGAACACCAACATCGTCCTCTGGAGTAGGGAATGTTAAGTGTGGGTTTGAACTCCTAGGCTCCTAATAAGACTGACATCAGCAGCCATAGTCTTTTCTGATTTGGGAGGCTGCAGTCCTGCGGCTTTTAGATGACTCCCTCTTTCACAACACCTGACAAAAACGAATGGGTCAGTAGCAGGTTTGTGCAGGGCCCAACAAGAATCCATTGTTAAGATCCTTTCCATGTTAATCCGATGTGTTGGAGCAGCAGAGTAAGTAAAGCCTGCAGGACAGTAGCCTTTGACAACCACAACTGGACCATCCTGGTATATCCAGAAAGATTTCCATCCTCAATGTCTTGGAGGGCATCCCAAGACATGTGCCTGCCACAAATTGAAAAAACTCTCTTGCAAGGCAAAGCATTGAAATTTGAACTGAGATTTGTGAATTCACAGACCACAGTTCTCTTATTTACACTGCCACCATTGGCTTCCTGTGCTCTTCTGAGGTGGGACAACAAGCTCTATTTCTCTGTGTCAACAATGACTACACAATGGGAATTGGTGAGCACAGGGAGCTGTCTAACTTAACCAGAGTTTCCAAAGCCAGGCCCTTGCGATGATTATAGCCTCTGTTGACTTGACTTGACCCTTTTCCCCTGGTTTGCACACCCTGATCAAAGAGCTTGAGGCGTGTGCTGAATACCACTGATGGGTGACAAAAACATCTGTCATCCCCTGTGCTCTGCCCTGTCCTCCATATCTATGTCCGAGGCCAAGGTGCTCAGGATCCCTCCTGAAACACTTAGCAAGCCTCGAGGTGCCTCCAAGCCCCGTGGATGGAGGCCCTGGGGTCCCATCCAAGAGGATTGTTCAGTGGAGCCCACCCAGAAGAAGGGAGTCGACAGCCAGTCTCCGAAGCCCCTTGTATCCTGAACCTTTGTTCTCTTCAGGCATCTTGTGCAATGAGAAAACACGTCCCAACTTTGAATGGACTTTCCCAGGGTCCAATCAGGCTCTGGTTTCAGAGGATATCTACTCAGGTGTCTTTTGATAGGCCATACCTTTATTTAATCGATCAGCAGCCAGTTGCTCAGCACGGGAACTTAAGCTGAGGTGGCAGCAGCAGCAAGAGGTTCTTGCTGTGAAGACTTGCAGTCATAAATGAGAGAAGTGCAGTCTGTTTTAGGGCAGTTTGAGCACAGAGAGTGATGTGCACGGGAGCTGGGTCCCTTTGGGTAGTGTTTGATTTTTCCCTGAAAGCGCGTTAGTGAAAGCATAGCAAGTTGAGCGCAAAGTAATTGACAGGAAGAGTTATTTCATGTGTGGGTGTTATGTGTTGAAATTTCCATGCAACAGCAGTCACCTCCTTCTGTTGCAAGGACACAGTGAAAGTGGTTAAGAGGGCACATGAGCGAAGAAGTATGTTTCCGCTCGGTGTCGAACCGAGGACCTTTTGCGTGTGAGGCAAACGTGATGACCACTACACTACGGAAACCTGCAGAGAGCTGGCATTTTAAAAGAGAGACAAGCAATAATTTCCCAGAGAAGTGCGGGCCAAAGGAAGCGTTGAGGGAACAGGATGCAAAAGCTAGAGGACGGACAATATCCTGCAAGAGCAAAGGGCTCCTGTCAGAAGTGGGATTCGAACCCACGCCCCCATACGGAGACTGCGACCTGAACGCAGCGCCTTGGACCGCTCGGCCATCCTGACCTCCTCAAACACCAAACTGGCCCCCGTCACTCATGCCCACCATCTCTCCTCCAAGCCTGTTAATACACATCCACATGAGGGTCTCAGAAAAAGCCTGCAAAAAGGGTGCAGCTCAATACAACACCTCTACCTTCTCTCAACCCTAGCAACCCTTTAGTCCGCGTGCCTACTGAGCCGTGCACTTTAAACACTTCATGACCATGCCAGGATTCAATCCTTTGTCTCTTTCCCTTTGGACCAAAAAAATCTCCTTGGGAGATGGGAGATGTGAATGTGGCCAAAATGAGACTAGTTGTCACTCACCAACACTCAAATGGAACATAGTGTATTGTGATTCATTCATGAATGCAACATTCAGTTGCATTCAGGACATGACAGCATTTGGGGCTCTTGCCAATAGATAGGGTTGCTCCAGTTGCATTGAATGAACACCAACATCGTCCTCTGGAGTAGGGAATGTTAAGTGTGGGTTTGAACTCCTAGGCTCCTAATAAGACTGACATCAGCAGCCATAGTCTTTTCTGATTTGGGAGGCTGCAGTCCTGCGGCTTTTAGATGACTCCCTCTTTCACAACACCTGACAAAAACGAATGGGTCAGTAGCAGGTTTGTGCAGGGCCCAACAAGAATCCATTGTTAAGATCCTTTCCATGTTAATCCGATGTGTTGGAGCAGCAGAGTAAGTAAAGCCTGCAGGACAGTAGCCTTTGACAACCACAACTGGACCATCCTGGTATATCCAGAAAGATTTCCATCCTCAATGTCTTGGAGGGCATCCCAAGACATGTGCCTGCCACAAATTGAAAAAACTCTCTTGCAAGGCAAAGCATTGAAATTTGAACTGAGATTTGTGAATTCACAGACCACAGTTCTCTTATTTACACTGCCACCATTGGCTTCCTGTGCTCTTCTGAGGTGGGACAACAAGCTCTATTTCTCTGTGTCAACAATGACTACACAATGGGAATTGGTGAGCACAGGGAGCTGTCTAACTTAACCAGAGTTTCCAAAGCCAGGCCCTTGCGATGATTATAGCCTCTGTTGACTTGACTTGACCCTTTTCCCCTGGTTTGCACACCCTGATCAAAGAGCTTGAGGCGTGTGCTGAATACCACTGATGGGTGACAAAAACATCTGTCATCCCCTGTGCTCTGCCCTGTCCTCCATATCTATGTCCGAGGCCAAGGTGCTCAGGATCCCTCCTGAAACACTTAGCAAGCCTCGAGGTGCCTCCAAGCCCCGTGGATGGAGGCCCTGGGGTCCCATCCAAGAGGATTGTTCAGTGGAGCCCACCCAGAAGAAGGGAGTCGACAGCCAGTCTCCGAAGCCCCTTGTATCCTGAACCTTTGTTCTCTTCAGGCATCTTGTGCAATGAGAAAACACGTCCCAACTTTGAATGGACTTTCCCAGGGTCCAATCAGGCTCTGGTTTCAGAGGATATCTACTCAGGTGTCTTTTGATAGGCCATACCTTTATTTAATCGATCAGCAGCCAGTTGCTCAGCACGGGAACTTAAGCTGAGGTGGCAGCAGCAGCAAGAGGTTCTTGCTGTGAAGACTTGCAGTCATAAATGAGAGAAGTGCAGTCTGTTTTAGGGCAGTTTGAGCACAGAGAGTGATGTGCACGGGAGCTGGGTCCCTTTGGGTAGTGATTGATTTTTCCCTGAAAGCGCGTTAGTGAAAGCATAGCAAGTTGAGCGCAAAGTAATTCACAGGAAGAGTTATTTCATGTGTGGGTGTTATGTGTTGACATTTCCATGCAACAGCAGTCACCTCCTTGTGTTGCACAGACACAGGGAAAGTGGTTAAGAGGGCACGTGAGCCAAGAAGGATGTTTCCGCTCGGTGTCGAACCGAGGACCTTTTGCGTGTGAGGCAAACGTGATGACCACTACACTACGGAAACCTGCAGAGAGCTGGCATTTTAAAAGAGAGGCAAGCAATAATTTCCCAGAGAAGTTCGGGCCAAAGGAAGTGTTGAGGGAACAGGATGCAAAAGCTAGAGGACGGACAATATCCTGCAAGAGCAAAGGGATCCTGTCAGAAGTGGGATTCGAACCCACGCCCCCACATGGAGACTGCGCCTTGGACCGCTCGGCCATCCTGACCTCCTCAAGCGCCAAATCGGCCCACGTCACTGATGCCCACCATCTCTCCTCCAAGCCTGTCAATACACTTCCACGTGAGTGTCTCAGAAAAAGCCTGCAAAAAGGGTGCAGCTCAATACAACACTCGTACCTTCTCTCAACCCTAGCAACCCTTTAGTCCGCGTGCCTACTGAGCCGTGCACTTTAAACACTTCATGACCATGCCAGGATTCAATCCTTTGTCTCTTTCCCTTTGGACCAAAAAATCTCCTTGGGAGATGTCAATGTGGCTAAAATGAGACTAGTTGTCACTCACCAACACTCAAATGGAACATAGTGTATCGTGATTCATTCACCAATGCAACATTCAGTTGCATTCATGACATGCAGCATTTGGGGCTCTTGCCAATAGATAGGGTTGCTCCAAAAACGAATGGGTCAGTAGCAGGTTTGTGCAGGGCCCAACAAGAATCCGTTGTTAAGATCCTTTCCATGTGAATCCGATGTGTTGGAGCAGCAGAGTAAGTAAAACATGCAGGACAGTAGCCTTTGACAACCACAACTGGACCATCCTGGTATATCCAGAAAGATTTCCATCCTCAATGCCTTGGAGGGCATCCCAAGACATGTGCCTGCCACAAATTGAAAAAACTCTCTTGCAAGGCAAAGCATTGAAATTTGAACTGAGATTTGTGAATTCACAGACCACAGTTCTCTTATTTACACTGCCACCATTGGCTTCCTGTGCTCTTCTGAGGTGGGACAACAAGCTCTATTTCTCTGTGTCAACAATGACTACACAATGGGAATTGGTGAGCACAGGGAGCTGTCTAACTTAACCAGAGTTTCCAAAGCCAGGCCCTTGCGATGATTATAGCCTCTGTTGACTTGACTTGACCCTTTTCCCCTGGTTTGCACACCCTGATCAAAGAGCTTGAGGCGTGTGCTGAATACCACTGATGGGTGACAAAAACATCTGTCATCCCCTGTGCTCTGCCCTGTGCTCCATATCTATGTCCGAGGCCAAGGTGCTCAGGATCCCTCCTGAAACACTTAGCAAGCCTCGAGGTGCCTCCAAGCCCCGTGGATGGAGGCCCTGGGGTCCCATCCAAGAGGATTGTTCAGTGGAGCCCACCCAGAAGAAGGGAGTCGACAGCCAGTCTCCGAAGCCCCTTGTATCCTGAACCTTTGTTCTCTTCAGGCATCTTGTGCAATGAGAAAACACGTCCCAACTTTGAATGGACTTTCCCAGGGTCCAATCAGGCTCTGGTTTCAGAGGATATCTACTCAGGTGTCTTTTGATAGGCCATACCTTTATTTAATCGATCAGCAGCCAGTTGCTCAGCACGGGAACTTAAGCTGAGGTGGCAGCAGCAGCAAGAGGTTCTTGCTGTGAAGACTTGCAGTCATAAATGAGAGAAGTGCAGTCTGTTTTAGGGCAGTTTGAGCACAGAGAGTGATGTGCACGGGAGCTGGGTCCCTTTGGGTAGTGTTTGATTTTTCCCTGAAAGCGCGTTAGTGAAAGCATAGCAAGTTGAGCGCAAAGTAATTGACAGGAAGAGTTATTTCATGTGTGGGTGTTATGTGTTGAAATTTCCATGCAACAGCAGTCACCTCCTTCTGTTGCAAGGACACAGTGAAAGTGGTTAAGAGGGCACATGAGCCAAGAAGTATGTTTCCGCTCGGTGTCGAACCGAGGACCTTTTGCGTGTGAGGCAAACGTGATGACCACTACACTACGGAAACCTGCAGAGAGCTGGCATTTTAAAAGAGAGACAAGCAATAATTTCCCAGAGAAGTGCGGGCCAAAGGAAGCGTTGAGGGAACAGGATGCAAAAGCTAGAGGACGGACAATATCCTGCAAGAGCAAAGGGCTCCTGTCAGAAGTGGGATTCGAACCCACGCCCCCATACGGAGACTGCGACCTGAACGCAGCGCCTTGGACCGCTCGGCCATCCTGACCTCCTCAAACACCAAACTGGCCCCCGTCACTCATGCCCACCATCTCTCCTCCAAGCCTGTTAATACACATCCACATGAGGGTCTCAGAAAAAGCCTGCAAAAAGGGTGCAGCTCAATACAACACCTCTACCTTCTCTCAACCCTAGCAACCCTTTAGTCCGCGTGCCTACTGAGCCGTGCACTTTAAACACTTCATGACCATGCCAGGATTCAATCCTTTGTCTCTTTCCCTTTGGACCAAAAAAATCTCCTTGGGAGATGGGAGATGTGAATGTGGCCAAAATGAGACTAGTTGTCACTCACCAACACTCAAATGGAACATAGTGTATTGTGATTCATTCATGAATGCAACATTCAGTTGCATTCAGGACATGACAGCATTTGGGGCTCTTGCCAATAGATAGGGTTGCTCCAGTTGCATTGAATGAACACCAACATCGTCCTCTGGAGTAGGGAATGTTAAGTGTGGGTTTGAACTCCTAGGCTCCTAATAAGACTGACATCAGCAGCCATAGTCTTTTCTGATTTGGGAGGCTGCAGTCCTGCGGCTTTTAGATGACTCCCTCTTTCACAACACCTGACAAAAACGAATGGGTCAGTAGCAGGTTTGTGCAGGGCCCAACAAGAATCCGTTGTTAAGATCCTTTCCATGTGAATCCGATGTGTTGGAGCAGCAGAGTAAGTAAAACATGCAGGACAGTAGCCTTTGACAACCACAACTGGACCATCCTGGTATATCCAGAAAGATTTCCATCCTCAATGCCTTGGAGGGCATCCCAAGACATGTGCCTGCCACAAATTGAAAAAACTCTCTTGCAAGGCAAAGCATTGAAATTTGAACTGAGATTTGTGAATTCACAGACCACAGTTCTCTTATTTACACTGCCACCATTGGCTTCCTGTGCTCTTCTGAGGTGGGACAACAAGCTCTATTTCTCTGTGTCAACAATGACTACACAATGGGAATTGGTGAGCACAGGGAGCTGTCTAACTTAACCAGAGTTTCCAAAGCCAGGCCCTTGCGATGATTATAGCCTCTGTTGACTTGACTTGACCCTTTTCCCCTGGTTTGCACACCCTGATCAAAGAGCTTGAGGCGTGTGCTGAATACCACTGATGGGTGACAAAAACATCTGTCATCCCCTGTGCTCTGCCCTGTGCTCCATATCTATGTCCGAGGCCAAGGTGCTCAGGATCCCTCCTGAAACACTTAGCAAGCCTCGAGGTGCCTCCAAGCCCCGTGGATGGAGGCCCTGGGGTCCCATCCAAGAGGATTGTTCAGTGGAGCCCACCCAGAAGAAGGGAGTCGACAGCCAGTCTCCGAAGCCCCTTGTATCCTGAACCTTTGTTCTCTTCAGGCATCTTGTGCAATGAGAAAACACGTCCCAACTTTGAATGGACTTTCCCAGGGTCCAATCAGGCTCTGGTTTCAGAGGATATCTACTCAGGTGTCTTTTGATAGGCCATACCTTTATTTAATCGATCAGCAGCCAGTTGCTCAGCACGGGAACTTAAGCTGAGGTGGCAGCAGCAGCAAGAGGTTCTTGCTGTGAAGACTTGCAGTGATAAATGAGAGAAGTGCAGTCTGTTTTAGGGCAGTTTGAGCACAGAGAGTGATGTGCACGGGAGCTGGGTCCCTTTGGGTAGTGTTTGATTTTTCCCTGAAAGCGCGTTAGTGAAAGCATAGCAAGTTGAGCGCAAAGTAATTGACAGGAAGAGTTATTTCATGTGTGGGTGTTATGTGTTGAAATTTCCATGCAACAGCAGTCACCTCCTTCTGTTGCAAGGACACAGTGAAAGTGGTTAAGAGGGCACATGAGCGAAGAAGTATGTTTCCGCTCGGTGTCGAACCGAGGACCTTTTGCGTGTGAGGCAAACGTGATGACCACTACACTACGGAAACCTGCAGAGAGCTGGCATTTTAAAAGAGAGACAAGCAATAATTTCCCAGAGAAGTGCGGGCCAAAGGAAGCGTTGAGGGAACAGGATGCAAAAGCTAGAGGACGGACAATATCCTGCAAGAGCAAAGGGCTCCTGTCAGAAGTGGGATTCGAACCCACGCCCCCATACGGAGACTGCGACCTGAACGCAGCGCCTTGGACCGCTCGGCCATCCTGACCTCCTCAAACACCAAACTGGCCCCCGTCACTCATGCCCACCATCTCTCCTCCAAGCCTGTTAATACACATCCACATGAGGGTCTCAGAAAAAGCCTGCAAAAAGGGTGCAGCTCAATACAACACCTCTACCTTCTCTCAACCCTAGCAACCCTTTAGTCCGCGTGCCTACTGAGCCGTGCACTTTAAACACTTCATGACCATGCCAGGATTCAATCCTTTGTCTCTTTCCCTTTGGACCAAAAAAATCTCCTTGGGAGATGGGAGATGTGAATGTGGCCAAAATGAGACTAGTTGTCACTCACCAACACTCAAATGGAACATAGTGTATTGTGATTCATTCATGAATGCAACATTCAGTTGCATTCAGGACATGACAGCATTTGGGGCTCTTGCCAATAGATAGGGTTGCTCCAGTTGCATTGAATGAACACCAACATCGTCCTCTGGAGTAGGGAATGTTAAGTGTGGGTTTGAACTCCTAGGCTCCTAATAAGACTGACATCAGCAGCCATAGTCTTTTCTGATTTGGGAGGCTGCAGTCCTGCGGCTTTTAGATGACTCCCTCTTTCACAACACCTGACAAAAACGAATGGGTCAGTAGCAGGTTTGTGCAGGGCCCAACAAGAATCCATTGTTAAGATCCTTTCCATGTTAATCCGATGTGTTGGAGCAGCAGAGTAAGTAAAGCCTGCAGGACAGTAGCCTTTGACAACCACAACTGGACCATCCTGGTATATCCAGAAAGATTTCCATCCTCAATGTCTTGGAGGGCATCCCAAGACATGTGCCTGCCACAAATTGAAAAAACTCTCTTGCAAGGCAAAGCATTGAAATTTGAACTGAGATTTGTGAATTCACAGACCACAGTTCTCTTATTTACACTGCCACCATTGGCTTCCTGTGCTCTTCTGAGGTGGGACAACAAGCTCTATTTCTCTGTGTCAACAATGACTACACAATGGGAATTGGTGAGCACAGGGAGCTGTCTAACTTAACCAGAGTTTCCAAAGCCAGGCCCTTGCGATGATTATAGCCTCTGTTGACTTGACTTGACCCTTTTCCCCTGGTTTGCACACCCTGATCAAAGAGCTTGAGGCGTGTGCTGAATACCACTGATGGGTGACAAAAACATCTGTCATCCCCTGTGCTCTGCCCTGTGCTCCATATCTATGTCCGAGGCCAAGGTGCTCAGGATCCCTCCTGAAACACTTAGCAAGCCTCGAGGTGCCTCCAAGCCCCGTGGATGGAGGCCCTGGGGTCCCATCCAAGAGGATTGTTCAGTGGAGCCCACCCAGAAGAAGGGAGTCGACAGCCAGTCTCCGAAGCCCCTTGTATCCTGAACCTTTGTTCTCTTCAGGCATCTTGTGCAATGAGAAAACACGTCCCAACTTTGAATGGACTTTCCCAGGGTCCAATCAGGCTCTGGTTTCAGAGGATATCTACTCAGGTGTCTTTTGATAGGCCATACCTTTATTTAATCGATCAGCAGCCAGTTGCTCAGCACGGGAACTTAAGCTGAGGTGGCAGCAGCAGCAAGAGGTTCTTGCTGTGAAGACTTGCAGTCATAAATGAGAGAAGTGCAGTCTGTTTTAGGGCAGTTTGAGCACAGAGAGTGATGTGCACGGGAGCTGGGTCCCTTTGGGTAGTGTTTGATTTTTCCCTGAAAGCGCGTTAGTGAAAGCATAGCAAGTTGAGCGCAAAGTAATTGACAGGAAGAGTTATTTCATGTGTGGGTGTTATGTGTTGAAATTTCCATGCAACAGCAGTCACCTCCTTCTGTTGCAAGGACACAGTGAAAGTGGTTAAGAGGGCACATGAGCGAAGAAGTATGTTTCCGCTCGGTGTCGAACCGAGGACCTTTTGCGTGTGAGGCAAACGTGATGACCACTACACTACGGAAACCTGCAGAGAGCTGGCATTTTAAAAGAGAGACAAGCAATAATTTCCCAGAGAAGTGCGGGCCAAAGGAAGCGTTGAGGGAACAGGATGCAAAAGCTAGAGGACGGACAATATCCTGCAAGAGCAAAGGGCTCCTGTCAGAAGTGGGATTCGAACCCACGCCCCCATACGGAGACTGCGACCTGAACGCAGCGCCTTGGACCGCTCGGCCATCCTGACCTCCTCAAACACCAAACTGGCCCCCGTCACTCATGCCCACCATCTCTCCTCCAAGCCTGTTAATACACATCCACATGAGGGTCTCAGAAAAAGCCTGCAAAAAGGGTGCAGCTCAATACAACACCTCTACCTTCTCTCAACCCTAGCAACCCTTTAGTCCGCGTGCCTACTGAGCCGTGCACTTTAAACACTTCATGACCATGCCAGGATTCAATCCTTTGTCTCTTTCCCTTTGGACCAAAAAAATCTCCTTGGGAGATGGGAGATGTGAATGTGGCCAAAATGAGACTAGTTGTCACTCACCAACACTCAAATGGAACATAGTGTATTGTGATTCATTCATGAATGCAACATTCAGTTGCATTCAGGACATGACAGCATTTGGGGCTCTTGCCAATAGATAGGGTTGCTCCAGTTGCATTGAATGAACACCAACATCGTCCTCTGGAGTAGGGAATGTTAAGTGTGGGTTTGAACTCCTAGGCTCCTAATAAGACTGACATCAGCAGCCATAGTCTTTTCTGATTTGGGAGGCTGCAGTCCTGCGGCTTTTAGATGACTCCCTCTTTCACAACACCTGACAAAAACGAATGGGTCAGTAGCAGGTTTGTGCAGGGCCCAACAAGAATCCATTGTTAAGATCCTTTCCATGTTAATCCGATGTGTTGGAGCAGCAGAGTAAGTAAAGCCTGCAGGACAGTAGCCTTTGACAACCACAACTGGACCATCCTGGTATATCCAGAAAGATTTCCATCCTCAATGTCTTGGAGGGCATCCCAAGACATGTGCCTGCCACAAATTGAAAAAACTCTCTTGCAAGGCAAAGCATTGAAATTTGAACTGAGATTTGTGAATTCACAGACCACAGTTCTCTTATTTACACTGCCACCATTGGCTTCCTGTGCTCTTCTGAGGTGGGACAACAAGCTCTATTTCTCTGTGTCAACAATGACTACACAATGGGAATTGGTGAGCACAGGGAGCTGTCTAACTTAACCAGAGTTTCCAAAGCCAGGCCCTTGCGATGATTATAGCCTCTGTTGACTTGACTTGACCCTTTTCCCCTGGTTTGCACACCCTGATCAAAGAGCTTGAGGCGTGTGCTGAATACCACTGATGGGTGACAAAAACATCTGTCATCCCCTGTGCTCTGCCCTGTGCTCCATATCTATGTCCGAGGCCAAGGTGCTCAGGATCCCTCCTGAAACACTTAGCAAGCCTCGAGGTGCCTCCAAGCCCCGTGGATGGAGGCCCTGGGGTCCCATCCAAGAGGATTGTTCAGTGGAGCCCACCCAGAAGAAGGGAGTCGACAGCCAGTCTCCGAAGCCCCTTGTATCCTGAACCTTTGTTCTCTTCAGGCATCTTGTGCAATGAGAAAACACGTCCCAACTTTGAATGGACTTTCCCAGGGTCCAATCAGGCTCTGGTTTCAGAGGATATCTACTCAGGTGTCTTTTGATAGGCCATACCTTTATTTAATCGATCAGCAGCCAGTTGCTCAGCACGGGAACTTAAGCTGAGGTGGCAGCAGCAGCAAGAGGTTCTTGCTGTGAAGACTTGCAGTCATAAATGAGAGAAGTGCAGTCTGTTTTAGGGCAGTTTGAGCACAGAGAGTGATGTGCACGGGAGCTGGGTCCCTTTGGGTAGTGTTTGATTTTTCCCTGAAAGCGCGTTAGTGAAAGCATAGCAAGTTGAGCGCAAAGTAATTGACAGGAAGAGTTATTTCATGTGTGGGTGTTATGTGTTGAAATTTCCATGCAACAGCAGTCACCTCCTTCTGTTGCAAGGACACAGTGAAAGTGGTTAAGAGGGCACATGAGCGAAGAAGTATGTTTCCGCTCGGTGTCGAACCGAGGACCTTTTGCGTGTGAGGCAAACGTGATGACCACTACACTACGGAAACCTGCAGAGAGCTGGCATTTTAAAAGAGAGACAAGCAATAATTTCCCAGAGAAGTGCGGGCCAAAGGAAGCGTTGAGGGAACAGGATGCAAAAGCTAGAGGACGGACAATATCCTGCAAGAGCAAAGGGCT
>JALJCO010004715.1:0-23612 GCA_023101725.1 Atherinomorus stipes | reverse complement strand
CTATTTTCTCCTGACCGACAGTCAAACAGAAAATCATTGACAGAGTCTTTAGTTCAAGAAATGAGTTAAAGTGGGAAATGTCTTCATATTGTATGAGCTTCTCTCTCTTTAATGACTTGTTCTCACATAATGTTTCAGGAAAAAGTGAAAAAAAAATTCACAAAACATTTTTATGATTTATTTGCATCAATCAAATGTTTCCAGCAGGAGTTTTCATCACAATGAGACGATCAATGTTCACTTCACCTGTCAGAGTTTCTAACATAATGGATGTAAATGTTGCTGTTTGGCTTCAGTTTGAGTGACACATTCAGTTCATGGTTTCCTGTTGGGGTCAAAACCAGAATCCCACCACAGTGTGAGAACATCTGCAGACATTAAACGAAACCTTAAACTGAAATAAATATGAAAAATATATTGATTTAAAATCTATTCAAGGCAGGAGAAAGTTTTCATTTATATACAGGAGTCTCATTGATATCTGTTGTGGACACACAAAATGTGGCCTGAAAGTGGCTTCCACGCTAAAGTTGTGATTTATAGAAACAAACATGACAGGATAGTGTGTGCACCTGAACTCTCCTCTCTCACACTTTTCATTTCACTTCCCGGCAAACACAGATCCACTTCTCATAAATATTCCAATCAATGTTATTCAAATATCGGTACAGCAGCTTGGAGGGAGTCATAACTAATCCATGAAAATCTTTCAACATGAAAAATATATAAAACAACACACACAGTTTCATAAATGAGACTCCTGATCTGTACTGTAAATGCATGAGAGACATGATGTGTGGTTTTACAGACAGAAATAACAAAAACAGCTCTGAGATGGAGAGAACAGTGGTTATCAGACAAACATAAGTCATTTCTAACAGCTGTGTTTAGGCTGTGCTGCTTCTGAAAGCTCTTTGCTGTGGGGATGAATGAGCTGCTGCAGCTCCTTCCTACACTGTGGATGAATCAGTTTGTTTCTGAAGGAGCTGCTCAGATCAGCTAGTATCAGTCTCATGATGACTAACATCCTTCTCTCATTCACCTCCTCAGAGGAGCTCAGAGGAGAGTCCAGGACTGAGCTGGACCTCCTGATCAGCATCTGTTCAGTTCTTCCTGTCCTGTACATTCACCCCCAGCAGACCAGACTGTAATAAGTACTGATGCTAGCAGTGTTGGATGTTTTCAGCAGTGACCTGCAGTGAGCTGGTGGAGATGAGTTTGGTCTTCCTTGTATGGAGCATCTGTGGTGGGTCAGTCCAGTTTATGGTTGAGGTGAGCATCCAGTCTCTGGTACTCCTTTACCACATCAGTGTCCAGTCCTGGATGTTCACAGCTGTGTTGCAGAATAATTTCCTGCAGAAGTCCATCATCATTTCTTTTGTCTTGCTGGTGTTTTATGTGTAGATGGTTGAATAAACACCAGCTTCCAGTTCTCCTCTGACACAGATGAAGCAATGTTTTATGATGAGAAAACAGGAATGGATAGCTGAATATATAATCATTTTCATAATCTTCATGTGATGCAGGATCAGATTCAAGATTCATGTGTCTTCAAATAAAAGTACTTTGTCTGAAACAGCCTGAAGGCAGGATCTATTTACTACAATCATCAATTTATTTCAATAAAGTCCTCATTTTGATCCTAATCACAGCAAAATAGAAGCTGACACAAAGGCAGCCATGCACAGTGAAGTCAAGAGAAACAGACTCAGATTTACTGAATGTAACAGAAACCGAACGACAGGAATGAAAGCGGACGACATAACAAAGATGGAGGTCTGTAACAGGGATGGAGAGCTGGTTGGAGACAGTGAGGGTGAATGAGGGATGAGTGAGAGATGAACAGATAAGTGTAAAAGTTCAGGTGTCTGGAGCTGGTGAGGAAGATGCAACTGATCACTTTAGTAACTTCACATTTGAAGAAATGGATGCACAAAAAGAGGAGACGAAAATATAAACACACTCAGAGAAAACTGTCTTTTGAAAACTAAACAGCACAATTACATAAATAACTATATATCCACCCAACGGGTCCTTTATCTAGAAGTATAGAAGTACTTCTTTAGGGATTATATTTGTTAAAACTTTCCTCAGACCTCTGTACATGAAACAAGCTAAAATGTCTGCAGTGGACAGGAAATGTAACCATGACAACCAACTGCTGCGGTCAAAACTACTGATGCCTCCGAGTTCAGTGTGAAAGGGAAGGAAACAGAGGTGGTTTTATGAAGAACGGTAGAGGTTTGAAAGCCATTAGTCTCACATACATGTCAGATGTAACATCATCTTCATCATTACTGTTGATGCAGGTTAGAAAACTTTCTGATTATCTGCAGCAGGACTGGATGTGATGACGGGTCTCTCTCTCCTCTGTGTGCTGGGATTATTCTGTAAGTACATCACTGACTTTCTGTCTGCTGATTATAGAAAATTATTCTACATAGTGAGAATTACTGTGTATCTTTGGTTTTACGTGTTTCTCTGAGAAGAACAGACTTGTGGTTTTTAGATTGTTGACTCAGGTTAGACTGAATCATGAAACCTGCTTTTTCTGTGTGTTGTTTTGTGTTTTACTGTGAAGCACTTTGTGATTTTTATCTTAACAGGTGCTATATAAATAAAAATTCACTTACTGAAGAAGTATGTAAATAATATTTACATTGGTGAAGTTGTAGAAATGATTTTCTCATGTTTTTGAGTTTTAATGTGCTTCTTCTTTTTCCTGTTACTTCCCTTATATTTATTTAAATGTTTCAAATGATCATCAGTGTTGTATGGAAGCCGAGAGCGGTCATGGTCGCATATTTTTTTAAACACCGTTTACTTGAGATAACAAGATAATTTATGTAGTTAATAATGACTGTTATCCCGTTAAAAACCAGAAAAATATCTTGTTTTATATGAAATTGAGAAGCAGGGTGGTGAGGAAGCTGAAACTGCTCCTGATCCATCACAGATAGGGATGATAATTGATAAGAAATTATCGATGTCAATGCCATTATTGATGCAGCTTATCGATTCGATTCCTTATCGATTTTCTTATCAATGTCTGATACTTTGTTGTATATGAAAAGAAACAAAGTATAGATTGTAACAAAAGCTTACTTTTATTCAATGTGCTCTACATTTGAGTATCAGCAGATACTCAATGTCACAGAAAAACAGGGGGGAAACAAACAAAAACATCTAGAACAAAAAGAAGCTTTATCTGGAAATAAGTGCAGCCACTGAACTCTGATGTGGTGTTTCATGTGTGTTTCACCCCTTGCCACACAAGAATGACCTCTGAACTCTGAAAAATTTACAAGAAAATCAACAATTTCTTTCAAGAAAATTAGCATGTCTGCCTTCTCTGGATCAAGTCTGCTCCTCTGAATGTCATCCTCAAAATGATTAATACCGTCCAATTAAAAAAGAAAAAAAAATCAGCTGTCCGCTCCATCTTGTCTTTGGGAATTCGCCGACAGAAATTGCGGAAATCACGTCAAGGCATCGATAACGGGAACCGGGTCTCAAAACGGGGTTCGATTCCGGGAAATTGATCCATTTCTTATCGATGGCCCCGAGGAACCGGTTTTCGATTATCATGCCTAATCACAGAACCAACACAGAGCAACAAACCTTCAATCAGACTCACGCTCACTCACTGCATGAATTTAGAGACTCAATGAGCCTGATATTATGTGTTTGTACCGTAGAAGAAAGCCGGGAGAAAGCACATGCTCACACTGTGCAGGTTCAAACCTGCCAATCACTGGCCCTGCTAGTTGGTAATAAGAATCCTCCAACAAGATGTAGCCTGCAATAATAAGTTAAACTGGGATTTATTAAATGTGTTTGTGACTGGGAGCAGTGCTGGTTTCCAGTCTAACTGCTGCTGGATTCAAGGCAGATGTCAGACCCAGGGGTTCATGGTGTGCGGTGACGGTTCTTTAAGCCTACAATGCTGCAGGGGGAGACACCAGAATGCAGAGTTCCACATGCTTCATTAAAACACGTGGTCAAAGAAAAAGGTTAAGAAATACACTTAAAAGAAAATACGCTCCTGTGATCCAGTTTCTGAGAACCCTCCTGGTTCCAGTCTTTATTCCCTCGTGGCTCTCCACGGCTGGTTGGCCCACAGTGTCCCAGCATGCCCGTCAGACACAGCAAACAGCACCCCAGACACAGCCGTCGTTTCTAGACATGGTGCCGATCGATCAGCAATTGATGGGGTCCAATCAAAGGTTAAAATCACAGCTCCGATCACATCATACATACTGTAGGCCATGTGCTTGTGTTTTTATGTGGTCATTCTCCTGTTCACACTCCAGTCCAGAGGGTGGTGGTAAATGGGAAAGTCAGAGACGGCTACAACCATCTGTTCCTTCATGTTGACAGTAGTTGCAGGTTGCAGTGTGTCGCTGCTCTCAGCTCATGAAAGCCTTTGTGATTGGTTGTACAAAGGTTTAAAACTCCTCAGCTTTCTTTTGTTATGTCACAAGCCCCCGTGTGCACGTCTACGTCAACGAGCACAGAATTTCACATGCATGAACGTCGCCTGCTGCTTGGCTGGAGAGAGCAAGTGATTTTAGCCTCATCACGCACGTTCCTTAGAAAATGAACGGAGAAGGAGGAACCTTATTTATCTCTTCTCAAGAAAACGTTTGCTGTTATCCTGAGAGAACAAGAAAATTAACTCATCATCTCGAGAAAATGGTGAAAAAAAGAATAACAGCAAGAAAAACGCTCTCGGTTTCCGTAGTGAAGTGAATCTAATGAGGTTTTCTCTTTATTGCAGTGATCCTTGAACCCAGTGATGTTGCTGCTGAAGGTGAGAAATTTCTGTTATGAAGAAACATTTATAATCTCTTTTGCTTCTTTTCATATTCTGTTTGTAATGTAATTCCTGTTTCTATATGCGGGGGGTGTTGCTACGTAGACATAGAGCTCTACCAGGGTCCAGGCCCCCATTACTCAGATCATATTTCTTTCATCATAAAGACCTGCTATGTTTAATGAGCAGTGTTATGTTCCATCTTCTTTTCTTTGTGAACCCGACTTACTGCAGCTTCCAAAAAACTGCTGATGTAACCAAAGCACCAAATAATATAAAAATAATTATACAGTTGTAACAGGTGTTGAATCCCTTTTGTTATCAACCTAAAACAAACAAACAAACCCTAGAAACAGAATTCATACTTCATTCAAATGTATAAATTAGAATGGATTCAAGTTAGAAAATATTTCCTATTGATTATCAGATTGTAGTAAATGCAGTCAGTCATGAGCTTTGATCTCTAACATGAAGTTTGAGGTTTTCTTTGAAAAACCAGCACAATAAAGGTCAAATATCCAGATTTTACTCATATTTATTCATATTTGCTGAATAATATTATTATTTACAATACATTAATTGCTGGAAATGCGTTCCAAGAAATAAGCTGTTTAAGAATGATGTTGGAATTTATTCTCCAGTTAATGTCTACTGAGTTATGTTTTGTATTGAACCTGTTGTCTGAATCGCGGCAAAAACTTTCATTTTTTACATCCACCCTAAAGGCTGCTAGGAGCTTTTTACAAGAACAAAATCCAAAACACTCCCAACACCCGACAACTGTTCATGGTGTTTAACTGTCTTCTCTCTCCACCACCTGCTCAGCCACCTACTGGGTTGACAGCAGAAAAGTTTGCTTCCTACTTCACTGAGAAGGTTGCTACCATCAGTAACCAGTTCTCTGAGCCTGACCGTCTCAGCTCCACCCGGCTACTGGTTCCTCTCTCTGCTCTTCCTGTTCTCTAAACAAGGACAAAGTCTCTAAACTTCTAGTTGACTCAAACCATACGACTTGTCCTCTTCATCTTGTTCCTCTCAACATCCTGCAGAGCATCCTCCCTACCATCAAATCTATAATAACCCACATTATTAACTCCTCTTAAATCTGGTGTTGTTCGGTCTCACCGCTTCTGTTCATGTCTAAACTTCTAGAGCGAGCCGTCTTCAGTCAGGTCTCACAGTTCCTTCCCGACAACAACCTGTTTGATCCTTATCAGTCAGGCTTTAGAAGTCTGCTGGTCTATCCTCAGTCCTCATACTGGTTGACCTATTCGCTGCCTTTGTCAGGCACCACATCCTCCTCTCCACACTCTCAAAGCTCTGCATTTCAGGATCTGTCCTCTTGGTTCAAGTCTTAACACAAGAAGATCCTTCAGAGTATCATGACAAGGACGAGTGTCCAGATTGCATGAGCTGGCAACAGGGATGCATTTAATTAAATAAAATGAAATAAAATGAATAAATTCAGAATATCAAGAGGAGCCATACATTTATAAAGCTCCTCTTGGCAAAGCAAATCTGCTCAACACAATGAAGCAATTAGATCATCATTCTGCTTACCATGATGCTGGACAGGACCAGTCTTATTTTTTTGTTTATTCATTTTTTCAGAGAGAATATCAGCATGTCTTTCTGATATCTGCATGGATGAAGGATCGCCACCTTCAGCTAAATCTGTCCAGGACTGAGCTGATTGTCTGTCCAACCAGTCATTTATTACCTCAGATAAACATGCAGTTGGACTCCATCAGACTTGTACGTCTTCTGCTAGGAACATTGGTGTCATGTTAGACAACCAGCTGAACTTTAACGACAACGTAGCCTCGGTCTTGCTGATTTGTTCTTTCCAACATCAGGAAAATCAGACAGAACAGACGCACTGCTATTGGTTCAGGCTCTGATCATATTAAGCACTGACTGCTGTTTCCTTATTGGTCGGCCTCCCTGTGTGCTCAGTTAAACTTCAGCAGATGATCCAGAATGCAGCAGCACGTCTGGTCTTCAACCTGCCCGAGAGAGCTTATGTCACTCTGCTGTTGAACTTTCTGCTCTGGCTTCCAGTTGCAGCACATCAAGTTCAAAGCTCTGCTTCTGGTTTACCAAACAATAACCCAAACAGCTTCTGCTTCCTTCATTCAGAGCTGCATTTCCTCTTGACAGCTACGCTCAGTCAGTGAAAGACGCCTGGTGTTTCCACCATGCTGCGGTGTGAAATCAGTAGCCAGACCATTTTCCTCTCTTGTTCCCTGATGGTGGAATGACCTGCCAAACTCTGTCTGACCTGCACGGTCCGTAACTACTTTGAGGAACAAGCTAAAGACTCAACTCTGCAAGGAGCATTTCTGCTCATCAGAATGAGTTGGAACATTTGTCCAGATCTTTGCATGACTCAGCTCTGAGAAAGCTACATGCACTTACTGTATGCCAAGATGATGTGATGGTGAGTTTAGTTTGGTTGAAAAAGAGGACTGTTGTAGCGTTTAGAAGGAAAAAAACATCATGGCATGCCTGAGCAACGGCATGTATGAGATACACGGCAAGTCAGTCTGGATTCCCTCTGTTGGAGACTGCAATGCGAGATGAGAGGCGGGTCTAACAGGAACAAGCTGAAGTGGAGAGAACCAATCAGAGAAACACGGAAAAAAGACGGCAAACATCTCTTTGTAAGAGGAAATTCCTCAGAGCAGCAAGTTGTTACGGTTTTAAGGACACATGCAGCTCATTTTAGACATCAGAAAGGGCATCGTTATGTCATCACTCCTCTGCAGCCGCCATTCTGACTTTTATGGTTACAGAACTGAGTCGCCAAATAAGACGTATCGTTAAGTTCCACCTCCCATGCTGTGATTGGTCCAGTCAATTTTTTACTGGAGTGGAAATCCCTTTCCAGTGGAGGGAACCCAGACTGACTCGTGTATCTCGGTGTTGGTCAGGCTGGTGTACCAGGCTAATTCAGACGAACCTCACACACTTCTGATGTTCAGATCAGAACAAATGATGAAGAGAAGGAATGATGAGTGTGTCACAGGGAGGAATGAGCCTAGAAATGTTCTTTTGAGTGGATGACAAAGGAGTTTATTAATGTGGGGTTTGGAGAATTAAAGATGAAGGTGTTACTTCATCTACATTATTTTTCAAGTTAAACAATCATGTGACTCAGTTTGCTCGCTACAGCAGTAGAAAGTAAACATGCAACAACTAATGCTGCAAAACTGGAGGATAAATTTGATTGAAGCAACACAGAGCAGTCTGGAAAAGTTTCCATCAGCTAACGAATTACTAGAAGAAAATCCCCACCTTGCTCTGATGCAGACCCCCACCTCCCAGACAGGCTGAATACATTTTTTACTGGTTTGAGAAGCCTTTGACTGATTGTTGGCTTTTTCCTTCTCCTGTGAAGGTCCCGGCTTTTATCTGCAGTTATTGTCTTGTCATATTATTTCTTTTCAGTGTTATGTCATGTTACTGTTAAGTTTTGTTTATGTGGGATGTAAGTGTGTGTGTTTCTTTTTTTTTGGGAGGGGGGGATCTCTGTATTTCAAGCCTGCTATTCACAGAGTTGGATTTCATGAGCACAATTAAATGTATCCTGAGTTAGTTAATTATAATAATAATTTATATTATTGTTTCATTTATTCATAATTCTCTCAATCTAACTGTCTGTCTGTCTGTCAGGACATTATTTATTGATCATTTTGTTATTAAAAGAGATTCTTTTTAATCAAGAAATCTGTTTGAATTTTTCTCAGTTTCTTAAATTTACTAAAATGGTTGAACTCTACACGTACAGCTACAAACATGACGAGTCTGCAGTTACTCTTTCTGATGTTTTGCATCAAGTTGATTTGTTTAAAAATCTTTATTTCTAATTTAAAAAACAAACATCTGCACAGTGCTTTAGAGTTGAGACCAGCACCCCCCCCCCCCCCCCCCATTCTTTTTGAACAGTATTGTATATCTGAACAAATGAAGACATTCAAAATACATATAAAAATTTAAAATATGAAACTGACACAATTTATGACAGTCAACAAGTTCAACATGTTTCCATTCAGATAAAATCTCTCCAACAGATTCTGTTAATAATTTCCATTAATAATAACAGTAACATGCTGTTCTGTCTAATAAAAAGTCTTTCATTTGTCTCCAACAAGCTCTGCCACAGTTAGGATGGAAACATTCAGAACTAGAAAAGCTTCAACTCTTATATATATATTTTTTTTTTACAGATGAAACAAAGAAGCTCATAAACAGCATCAATGATTCATAACATGTATTTGATAAGTGTTATTTTTCTCAAATTCTGGCAGAATTCCTCCCAAACTTTCCTTCATTGGGTGTTTATAATGATTCTGGTTGGATCAGAGTTCTGTCTAATATGTCACTACAAAGCTTTCATTGGGCTTCAGTTTGTTTCTGATCTGACTGATTCTGTTTTAGTAGATAATTTACATCAAAATGATCAATTTCTTGTTTTTTAAACTTATAGCAGATGAACCCAAAGCCACTCTGACAGCAGACAGTGACATCATACCAGCAGGAGGCAGCGTGACTCTGACCTGTTCTGTGAAGAATCCTGCAGGATTCAGATATGAACTGTACAGATATGATCTGATCAGAAATAATTACTCAAACAAACTGATAAACCAGATGGAGTTTTCAGATCTCAGAAGGAGGCAAATACACCTGCAGAGGATTTAGAAGAGAGACAGGCTTCAGTAAATCTTCCAGTGATGAAGTCATCATCCAGGAAACTGGTGAGTTTAGAAACTTCTGTTTAAATACAACAACAATGATTTTCTGAGGACAGAAGATCTTTGTAAAAACATTATTTCTAAAGTGTAAAATTAGTGAATCAATAAGTTAAAACAGTCCTCTGTCTGACCTACAAAGAGAGAAATATTTTTATTTCAGTGTGAGGAAAATCAGGTTACATCCACAATCTGATCAGAGATGGAAATAAAGTTCAAAAAGAAAACAAAATAAACTTGAAGTACAAGGGAGATTACCGGCCTCATTTCTTTGATTAATAAATTAAAGGCAAACAACAAAAGGTATTAATATTCACTTACACCTCACAGGCCTCTAAATGAGCAGCTAATACAACAGCAGACTCAGCTAGCAGGAACTCAGGATGTTAACAAATCTCTCTGGACTCAGATCCTGTTCAGCTTCTACAGCTGATGAGTTTCTTCAGTTTGTTTCAGAGCAGTTAATAACACACATTCATGTAGTTACTAGAAAAGTTAAACTGGAAAAAGTTCTGTCTGTTTTATTTCTAACCTCTTGTGTTTGGATCTAACTTGGATGTTTTTGGTATCAATAGTTTCTAACCCCGCTTGGCTCATCTCAGCAACAAAAAACCTACTGAAAAAGTAGAAATCCCATGCTGCCTTACAAACAGGTGGAAACGCCCCTAATCTTTTTCTCTCTTCAGACTCAAGTAATGTATATCTTGTAATAAAGATTTTATTATTCTCCCCCCCCCTGCTACCCAATTCTGTTCAGCTAATAATCACCCCAGCATATTACCTGTGCGTCGCATCCATTCAAAAATACAGCGACTTTTTGCTTTTAAGTAGAGGAATGCGGGCCCGTGCCTGCTACCAACGCAGCAAAAGTCAGACCCCCCCCATCCAGCAAGCTAGTAAAAGCTTAAAGTATAAGCGGGGCGCGGACTCTGACCTGTTCTGGGACCTGCGGTTCTATGCGACAGAATATCAGCTTCCAACAACTGAGGCGGGTTCCAGCGATCCAAAAGAGAGGTAAAACACCTGCGGATTTAGAGAGAGACAGGCTTCTCACATGTTGCAGTGGGGAAGTCATCATCCAGGAAACTGGTGAGGTTAGAAACTTCTGTTTAAATACAACAACATGGATTTTCTGAGGACAGAAGATCTTTTGTGAAAACTTTATTTTTAAAAGTGTGAAATTAGTGAATCAATAAGTTAAAACCAGCCCCTCTGTCTACCTACAAAGAGAGAACTATTTTTTATTTCAGTCTGTGAGGAAAATCAGGTTACATCCACAATCTGATCAGGGATGGAAAAAGCCCAGAGCGAAAACAAAGTACACTAAACCATGTTGATAAATTGTTTTTATTTGATTAATAAATTAAAGTGCAAAAACAAAAGGTAATAATATTCATAAACCTCACAATATAAAGAAGAGAGAAAAGAGACAGCAGACTCAGCTAGAGGAGGAAATCAGGATGTTATCTGATGTTCTGGAGTCAGACTGTTCAGCTTCTACAGCTGATGAGTTTCTTCAGTTTGTTTCAGAGCAGAACAACAAACATTCATGTAGTTACTAGAAAAGTTAAAGCTGGAAAAAGTTCTGTCTGTTTTATTTCTAACCTCTTGTGTTTGGATCCTAACTGGATGTTTTTGGTATCAATAGTTTCTAACAGAGTCACAGTCCTGCAGCCCAGCTGGACTCAGATATACAGAGGTGAGACAGTCACCCTCACATGTGACATCCAGAGAGGGGAGAAAACACAGAGTGGAGATATGAATGGAAACCAGCCACCAAAAATACTCCAACATCCAGGACATACAGGATCATCACAGCTACTGAGTCCAACAGTGGAGACTACAGATGTAGGGGTAGAAGTTACTATCTGTTAACAAGATGGAGTGATGTCATCACTCTGAGAGTGTCATGTGAGTTGAACCATCTTCAGTTTATAATGAAATGTCTGTTTTTAATGTTTCACTTCAGTGAAATAAGATTACAGGAAGAATTTCTCCATCCAACACTGATCCAGTCTCATCCAGGAAGCTCAGAGAGGAAGTTTTAGTGAGAACAGAAAGATGAGACAGCATGAAAGAACTGGAACATTTGAGGAAAACCAGTGGAGAGAAGAAAAATGTTCTATCTATAAATGAATAATAAATAAGAAATTTCTGTAGGTCTAATAATTTTACTTTATTTCCGTTTTCTGCTCTAAACTCAGCAGCCAGTAAAGCCAGAGCCAGACTGACAGCAGACAGTCCAGTCATACCAGCAGGAGGCAGTGTAACACTGACCTGCTCTGTGGAGAACTCTGCTGACTGGAAGTTATACTGGTTCAGAGATGGGTCACCAGTTGATCCTGCAGCTCAGCGCAGAAATAACAATGAACCAGGTGGAGTCATCAGAGTCTCACAGGGAGGTCTGTACCGCTGCAGAGGAGGAAGAGGAGAACCAGTTTTCTACACAGAAGTCAGCGATGATGTCATCATTGAGGAAACTCGTGAGTTTTATTTTATTTGAAAACTGAAACAATAAACATGCTTTTAAAATGTCTAATTATTTTTGAAAATGTCTAGAAAAAAACAAATTTGGTCTGAATAAGAAGAAAAATCTCAAATGAAAACATGAATGTGAGGACAGCTCTGACTGATGATTCATCCTCATCTTTAGTTTGGATTTTAGAAATTACTGTTCTAAACAAACAAACAAACAAACAAGAAACATTAGTTGTCTCCATGACAACACAACTCTGAGATTATATGTTGTCAATTATTTCATGATGTTGTATGAAATAGTTTTGGATTTTTTTTATTTCATAAATCTAAACAATAAACTTAATTTATGTGTTATTCTTTAATCTCATTAGTGCAGTTTTGTAATCATCGGGTAATTTGGGGATTTTTATCAATTAAACAATCATTTGATTTAATTTGCAAACCACTTCGGTCATCGGAGAAAAGAAATATTTAAATACAATATGAGCAAATCATAAAACACAATTGTGGCGTATTTCTCCAGATTTTCTGTCTGTATATCTGATATCTGTGCATGTTTTATATTAACAGTTTCCATGAAGCCCACAGTGGTCCTGCAGCCCAGCTGGACTCTGATATACAGAGGTGAGACGATCTCTGCCAGATGTGAGATGCAGGAAGGAGGAACTCAGTGGACGTATGAATGGAGACCAACCAGGTTATTTAGACGTCCAACATCCAGCATCATCAGAGTTACTGACAGTGGAGACTACAGCTGCTGGGGAAAAAGAGACAAGTTTAATTTAACACAGTGGAGTGATGTCATCAGATTAACCGTATCAGGTAAGTTGGACGTCTTTCATCCATGTTAACTCTGTTTTCATCTGATTTATTGAAACAAGAGGGAAACACTTCCAACAACATTATGGATGTTTTCCTCTTACTTGATATAATCTTACAGTAAGTGTGAATAAGAATATTTCCAATGTTATTAGTTTATGTTTCTTCTGGTTAATACTTTTTTTAAATGATCATTTATATTACAAGAAATTTCATAGTTGATCTGTAATTTATTAAGTATTCATGAAAACAGGAGAAATAATGAATCTATTTCAGCTGTAATACGTCATTAATGAAGAGATTCTGACTGATGCAGTTAAATCTCTAACTTGTATCATGTTTGTGTAGTTTTACTGTACAGAGACAGATTATGATGGAGCTGCTGAAGTACTTTATTTTTTGATCAAAATTACTATCATTTAATCAAATCCCTGAATATTTAACTTGACATTTTCTTCATTTCTATATTAGATTATATTAAAACATATTGTTTATTTGATGAGTCTGTGGATTAGATCAGTTTCTACCAGCTGAGACAACACTGATGAATGAGAGGAAAACACTGATTGGATGAAGCAATGAAACATTTCACCTTAAAATGTTATTCAGTGTTAAACTCTTCCAGCTCTACACACACATCCTGCTGTGTGAATGACGTAAAAATTTCACAGGATTTGGTTTTAAAGATAGTTTCAGTCACAGACTAAAAGTAATAGAATCAAAGCGAAAATGTGTTTTTATTACAACAACATCAACAACAACTTTATATACTGTATATGGCACTTTAAAACAGCCTTAGCTAACACAAAGTGCTGCACACAGCAGGACAACAATGCAAACATTAAATAATATTACCATAACAATAAAGTGTTGAACCTGAAAACATTATACTGACTGAGAAAAGTGATGATTTTTAATGAAGTCTTTCAAAGTGTTGAGCTCTACATGTACATTTACAAACACAAATCATCTGCAGTGATGTTTGTATCTCATTCTGATGTTTGGCTACAAGTTGATTTGTTAAAAAATCTTCATTTCTGATAAAAAAAAAAAAAAAAATCTTCTGAATAATTTAAAGTTGCATGACATCATGTCATGATCAGTTATAAGAGATGTTCTGGATTGAGTTAAGTGTTAATAAAATTAGTAAAAATAAAAGATGAGGAAGAAGTTGTGCTTCAGCTTTGAAATTCTTGGTGGAGTGCTGAACCCAAAATCCAACATTTCTTAAAATTATTTTTTAAAAAAGGGAGTCTCACATCTCACTATCTCAATGAAGGAGAACAAAAGTCTCACATTTGAGTAATTTGTTACAAGTGTAAGTGTGTTTTTATCTGTTGTGTAATCAAATAAATGATTTAAATTTTACTACTTTGTTCTTCTTCATTTGGATAATGAGACGTGCTACATCTTGTTTTATTTCAACTTGACAGTTTATCTGAGCAAATGTAGACATTTTGAATACATACTGTAATCTAAATGATAAAATTAACATTTGTAGAGAAACATTGTTCAGAGTTAAAAGAGTCAACAAAGTTCATCATATTTCCATTCATATAAAATCTCTCCAGCAGATAAACCCCGGCCTGTCCTCTCTGTGTCTCCATCATGGCTGAGTCCTGGATCCTCAGTAACTCTGAGATGTGAGGTTGAACATCCGTCTGCAGGATGGAGCTTCTACTGGTATAAAGCTGTTCCTGATCAGTTAAACAATAACTACATCTATGAGCTGCTGCCTGGTATCACCACTGGGACTGAACATGATTCCTACATCATTCATGGACAAACACACACAGCAGGATATGTGTGTAGAGCTGGAAGAGGAGACCCAGAGTTTTACACTGATTACAGTGAACCAAAGTTTGTCTGGTCTGCAGGTCAGTTTGTTTCTGTCCTCTCACTCAGTAGAAGTTATGTTTTCAACACTTTATCATCATTGTAATAATATCACAGTTTTCACTTTTAGTCTGTGACTGAAATCTTTAAAACTAAATCCTGTGTTGCCAATTAATCTTTAATTAATAACAGAGAGTAAAACACTGATTGGATGAAGCAATGAAATATTTAAACTTAAAATGTTGATATATTTCATAATATCCAGCCTCGTACTGCAGTGTTGATGCTGCTTTGTTGTGACGTGCTTGGTGGCTAATGTTGGTGGTGTTGTGGAATAAAACAAATCAATCTAAAGTCTCATTTTTGATGCGATTTCTCCATTTTATTCTGTTCCAACATATAAGCAGTGCAAAATGTCCAAACTTTGTCATTTCACCAGTGACAAACCAACATTGTAATTCTGTGTTTCATTGTAATCTCATTCCATGTTTGTTTTCCAGATTTTCATCCAGCAGCGTCTCTCACAGTGAATCCTGACAGAGTTCAACACTTCACATCTGACTCTGTTTCACTGAACTGTGGAGGAAACTCTACTGAGTGGAGAATCAGGAGGCTTAGAGGAACAGATGACCTGTTTTTCTGCTCCTATATGACTGGATCATCATGTAATATGAGGATGTACTGGTACCACAGTGGAGTGTTCTGGTGTGAGTCTGGATCAGGAGAATTCAGCAACGCGGTCAACATCACTGTACAGAGTATGTTATACTTTTTTCATTTGTAATTATCACTTATCATTAAAGGCAGGGCAGGGGATCCTGGAAAAACAGTTCAAACATGCTAAATTATAAAAATGTGAAAAATACAGTGAAAACAGCAGAGGAACCACGTTTCCTTAAAGTGATCATTATCTCACCTCCAACTTCTTTCTGTGGCGTAAAACATCCTCACTGCAAACACCAACACCTCCATGACTTGATCCACATTCTTTATTTTCTTAAGAGCAAACAGCAGCATAGATAAGAGCAGCGAGCAGCCATGTTGTCTCGGTTCATCTGCACTGAGAGATGCTCACGGTGAGTTGTGAGCACACGCACACGAGAATCATTCAGTCAATCAGTACGGGCCGTTGGAACCCTATCCAATGAAATTCATTTCATTGGAGGGGTTTTTCCAGTTCTGTATGTTCCACAGGTGAATCATTTTTAAATTTTTGTTTCAGAACATTTCATAAAATGTTTTTCTATTTATCCTGCTACATTTTATGATCTTGTGTTTGTTGTTGCTAAATTAATTCCTTCTGTGTTCAACAGATTAAATATGAATTCATTCTTTAGAAAATCCTCACTCTGTCTTCCATCACTACAAAACAGCATCACATTCTGGACTGCAGCTTTTACTGCATTCACTTCATCTTTTCACTAAACTATTGATCAATAAATATTTGAAGAGTGCATTTGCAAAAACAGACAAACACCATTTAGAAAAAACAGAGTTAACTGCTTTTGCAAATAAACTCTTCATTTACGTTTTGAATATTTTCACCAAATCAAGCTCACATGACGTAGAGGGTTTGGATGATGTGAAATGGAGATAGGAGATTGGATTAGTACCCGACAGATACAAAAAGCAGTTATCTCCATTTTTACACAATGGTGTTTCTCTGTTTTTGCAAATGAACTCTTCATTTCTTCTTCCTGACAAATATCTCAATATTTATGTCATCAAAGTGATGTTCCTTTAGACTGTTATATAAAAGGTTCAGTTAAATAATGACTAAATAATGTCAGAAACAAAGTCAGATGTGGAACCATGAAAAACTTGATGACTGGGATAATTTTAGTGGAACAGAGATGATTTGTTTACAGAAAACAGAGATCAGAGTAGATTTGAGATTTTTATCAACAATATTCACAAGATGATGCTTCCACTCAGTCTGGATCGTCGTCGTCGTCGTCGTCGTCGTCGTCACCATCACCACCATCATCATCATTGCTGTGGTGTGCTGGAGCAACAAAGCTAAAGATGCCAACAGACTGAACAAAGTCATCATCAGGATGAAGCTCTCCTCTCTGGAGGAGGTGGTTGGAGACAGAATGCTGGAAAACTGCAGGCAATCATGGACAATAAGTCGTCTCTCCATGACACACTGGACAGTTTGAAGAGCAGCTTCAGCAGCAGACTCCTCCAACCTCTGAAGGAACTATACAGGAGCTCATTCCTGCTGCTGTCAGGCTTTACAGTCCTTCCACCACCTGCCCTGGACACACACACACAACTAGACTCAGATGCACATTAAGTCAACCACACCATGCAGATACTTGTGTGTATATATGTATATATATCACATGTTCATGAGTCACCTGCCTTTAAAAGGTGGAGAGACTCATGTGTCTAAATACACAAGATCAGTTGTTTGTTTTATATGATAAAAAAAGTAAATTTTCTCAATTTCTCATGAGTCAGTCTTTTCTGAATCTCTGCATCAGCTGATCTCTGACTGAACTTAATCTCCTCTGACTGTTTTCCAGATTATCGTGATGGTGTCATCCTGGTGAGTCCCGTCCATCCTGTGACTGAGGGAGCTTCTGTCATTCTGAGCTGCAGACTGACAGGACAAAACACACTTTCCAGTGTTTCTTTCTATCACAATGACAAACTTCTCCAACATGATGTCAGAGAGGAGCTGAACATCTCTGCAGGGTCACAGTCAGACGAAGGTTTCTACAAGTGTCAACGTTCAGGAAAGATGTCAGAACAGAGCTGGATGTCAGTTAGAGGTCAGATTTAATGACTTGATGTGAAATCTGATATTCTGTTTACAGTATTAATGTGTTGAATCATCTGCATTTGTGAATGTCTTTATTAACTCATTAACTGCATTTTTACTGAAGCATTTGAGTCCATTTCATTTTGAATAATGTAGTAAAATGTATTAACATCTGTCCATCATGGTTTTCAACAGCTGTGTCCAGACCTGAAAGCTCTTCATTTCCTCTGCTGATGATCGTTGGACCAGTTGGTGGAATCATATTTATTATTTTCCTCATCTTGCTGTGTTGCTGCAGAAGGTCTAAAGGTGAAGCCTTTTTATTCTGATGTTACATTTTCCAGATACACAAATGAACTATGAGGCCATTGACTGGGACAACTAAAAGTTTTTATTTTTCTCTTTGGTGAGAAAAGGTTCATCTACAGATCAGACGGTCAACCAGGATGAGAATCAGCAGCAAGTTTACTCCTCTCTCCTCCACGGTCAGTCTTTCATCTTTTGTTCTATTTGCTAGCAAAGAGAAGAGGGTCAGTGTTAGTGAACATCTTGAGTAGAGCCCGACCGATATGGGATTTTTTGAGGCCAATTACGATACCGATATTGGGGGCTTTAAAAAACGATATCCGATATATTGACCGATATCAGCCAGGATATTAAAAAATGAACATAGACATATGCAGGATCTTTACTGTCCAACTGTAGTCCAGCTTAAATTCTTATAATGACCAAAATATGATTCAAGACTGAGAATCAGAACACTCCAGAATTTGTGAGGATGTTTTAGGTGTTGACACAAATTTGTTGTTTCTGCCTTACTGGTGCTGCAGCCCAGGCTAATGTTCACACCGCAGATGTTGCATCCAACACCTGTTAAATCTTTTTGAAGTGTCTCCACACCTTACTCTTCCCCTCTGCCTGGAAATGAATATATACATTTAATATGTTCTAGTAATAAGATTTCAATATTATAGATGAACATTTCAAAATAATAACAAGTGGCTGCAAGCAGCTTACAGTGATAACACACAGACTAATGGGAGGTGTTTTGTAACTGATCCATTTATTAAAGAGACTAGAGGCAGGAATTAAAAAAAAAAAACAAACATGCATGTCGGGGCTGCATGGTGGCGTGGTGGTTAGCACCGCAGCCTCACAGTAAGAAGGTCGCTGGTCGACTCCCGGCTGGGGAGGGGGGTCGAACAATTCCAACCGTGGCCTTCCTGTGTGGAGTTTGCATGTTCTCCCCGTGTATGCGTGGGTTCTCTACGGGTACTCCGGCTTCCTCCCACCATCCAAAGACATGCATGTTTGGTTAGTTGATCACTCTAAATTGTCCCTAGGTATGAATGTGAGTGTGAATGGTTGTCTGTCTGTCTGTGTTGGCCCTGTGACAGACTGGCAACCTGTCCAGGGTGTACCCTGCCTCTCGCCTGATAATAGCTGGGATAGGCTCCAGCAACCCCCGCGACCCTGAACTGGATAAGCGGTACAGAAAATGACATGAATGATGACCGGGTGATGAAGCGCTAAATACCAAAAAGAATGTTTCCACCCACGTTTCTCTCCGTTGCCTTGAACAGGCTGTGTGCTGCAAAATATGCTGCAATTCGGTGTCTGAATTTCCCGCGCTGCCCTGTGGATGTGACGTCAAATGATGCTGCATCTGCAGTTTTGATACAGGAAGAAGACGGACGCGGTAAATTCAAACACTGTAAGCGATAGTTATGGATTATTCTGCCGTCAGCAAACAATCCAGATCAACTGAAAGACACTAAAAAGTGTAACTACGAAGAAAAGTCATGTCTGCAGTTATCTGAAGCGCCAGTCGCGAGTTTCATTTCTTAATCTTGCCTCTGGTCCCTTTAAAAGACTCATTCACTAAAAAAATAGTCATGAATAAAGTCTTAAGTTTTAAAAAGTTCCATCTTCCACTGAACACAAGGGACCAAACTAGATTTAAGTAGCGATGTTGCAGCTTCCAGCATCACATCAAAGCTGTTTACCAACTTAAAAACACCAACAGAATTCAAAGTTTTCTCTCCCACAAAGACCAGGAGAAACTCCTCCATGTGTTCATCTCCAGTACGCAGGGTTACTGGGATGGTAACAGGACTTCCCAAAGAATAAAGTCTTCATACTGGTTTCCAGTCAGTCACAGAATAGATAAAAACCCTCCTGATTGTGGACAAATCCCAGAACGATTTAGAACATACAGAACACATCTGTGATATGTTCAGAGAACATAAATGCAGCAGGACTTTAGATCCAAGGACTCAGGTCAGCTGGTCCAGACCAGAGTCCAGAACAAACATGCAGAAGCAGCATTTAGATGTTATGTTTTAAAATTACTTTTAAATGCAGATCAGAAACATTTCTTTTCTCCTACATCTTTAAACTAAGTCTGATTTGATCTTTTAACTGATCTAGACTGCTGTTTGCTTTTTATCATTTCAATTGGTTTTATCTGATTTTATATATTTTATTTTTTTTTTTTTTTTTCAGGAGACGTTTGTGTCTATGAAACAATCAGAGGCTCTGAAAACTCCACCAATGGTACAGTATGAACTTTGTTAAAGTATAGTTGCACAAAAACTGAATAAAATCACAGTAACATTATTGTTTCAGGTCAACAAAACAATTACGTTAATGTCACATCCCAGCTTGATAATGTCAACAAGAGGAGTAAGTACACAACGTCTGAAATCTGATAATTATTAATGATCTGTATTTATTAAACAGATGGTTTGTGTTTCTAAACTTTCACATGATCATGTTCACATGATGACTAAAGATTAAAGGTTTTACAACAACAATGTAAATCCACATTTACAAACATTTAATGTTATAATCAATCTGGTTTTATGTTCAAATATTCCTGTTTTATTTATTCATTTATTTATCTCACTTCTAGTAATGATAATAATATTGCTCTGGTCTACAATCTACAAACAGTATCTAACAAATATTATTCATGTTTCTGTGATCCAGCTGTTTAAGGAGAAGCCATCAATGAAACAGAAGCTCAGAGGAAACACTCGATAAATTCACCTTCATCAGGTTCACCTGTAAAATCTGCTGCATCTCTGCAGAGAACGTGTTTATTTACTCTGATGTTAGACTGGAGATGAACTACACAGTGTTGTATTCATCAATGTTTCTTCTGTTTTACACAAGTAAAGAAAAAAGCACAAAAATAATTCATTCCATTTCAACATCACGGCTTCAGGAATAAAAATGCATATTTTTCTTATCCTGCAGTAAATCTGTAAATATTAAACTAATGCTTTTGTAATTGAATGTGAGGTTTTATTTCTTCCAAACAAACCAGATTCATGTTTTTATAATCAGATTTGTTGGACAGACAATCTAAACTTGGTTTCTGAGTCAATATTTAACTTTAGACATCTACAGTCTGTCATCATAGGTTGCTATGGCAACAGTGTAGAGTTCAGTAAGACGCAACCTGTCATGTGTGGGTAAAAGCCGTTGAAGCGACACAAGTTTTCATTATCTGAGTTTATTTCTTTTGAACGCTTTTAAGTTTAAATTGAGAGCAGTTGAAATTGCCTTTTTAAATTGTAACTGTTTTTCATCATTTTTATTGTATAACTTGTATCATCGTCTTGTAACTTCTGCTGCCTCTTGGCCAGGACTCCTTTGAAAAAAAGGTTTTTAATCTCAATGGGACTTTCCTGGGTAAATAAAGGTTAAATAAAATGAAGAATTATTGTTGCTGCAGTTGAATTTTCCTGCTGTTGTTTAATAATGTTTTTGTAGAAATAAAAGCCAGATTGGTCTAAACTTTGATCAGTCTCCCGTTGATGATGCTGGACACAAGCTGGGTGGTAACAGTAACCAGTGATGCAGACTCACTGAAATCCTCAAGACCAGTTAGAGTCTGCAACCTCCTGCACTGATCTGATCTGGATCTCATTTCAAACAGGATCCAGATGTGGTTTGGATCCTGTTTGCATCTTTCCAAATCAATAAGTTAAAAAATAAGAAGAGAAAAAGGAAAAAAAAAGAAATGAATGAAATGAAATGAATCATCCAGAGCAGTAAATAATTTAACTTTCAGTTTATTCGTCTCCACTGTGTCTTAATTCATCTGTTAACATGCACGACTGCACGAGTTTTATTCTGCAGTCGACAACTTTTGCCTCGTTCTCACAACTCTTGAATTCTGTTGTTTCTTTTACAATCATCTCATTTGAAGAGATGCTGTCAAAGCTTGTGAGGGAAGATTTCTGGATTTTTACGAAGACAAAGGCCTGGTCCCAGAAAAATACTTCACTTTCTATTGACTGACAACGACACCGGCATCTATAAAGTCTCATTTAAGGACAAGGATTATAATTTCACATCTGAGACAAACAATAATAAAAAATAATAACTTGAACTTATATAGCACCTTTCAAGGAACCCAAGGTCGCTTTCCAGAGGAAATAAATAAACAAAAACAACAGGGAAGAAAATCAGTTTATCAGGAAAGGCCGGGGAGAAAAAGGTGGGTTTGAGTTTTGTCTTGAAACTGTCCAGTGACGGGAGCTGTGGATGACAGCCAGGAGAGAGTCCCAGAGGGGGTCAGCCACGCTGAAGGCATTGACCGTCTGCTCTGTCACTGAAGGTCTTCAGTCTGGACTGGGGGGTGACAGGGATACCAGTGTCAGAGGACCGCAGGTTCCAGGAGGGAGTGTGTTTGTGAAGGAGGTCAGATCAAGTCTTTATCCACGGTCGGTCCCTTTGCAGTGTTTTTGTGTTTATCTGGATGTTCCTATTTCTGAGTATCCGTCTGTATCAGACGGACAGAAAATGCAAAGAAATCTTTTGCTGTCTTTACAAGGAAGCACAAAAATGTCCTTTATCATGCTGCAACTTCAAAAGCAGTCAGACTTCATTTCCTCGTAAATCTCACATGAAACATTAAACACCTGAAAGTCTGGTAACTGGTTTGTGTTTGTATCTGGTATCCAGAGGAGGGCGCCATTATATCATGACTGTATGTGATTGTCTGGATGCAGACATGGTTCCCAAACCAGTGATGATGATGATGATGTCAGAGCATCACTCCAGCCTGACTGAGGGATCCTGCAGCTTCACAGTAAACTGCTCCATCCAGGACAACTGGCCGTGGTCCGTCTGTGATGAAGACGGCTGCAGACCACCTCAGAAGAAATTTGATAAATTCTTCATCGAAATATTTACCTAAAGCTCTGGTTTGATGTATTGATTTATTTTTCTGATTGCAGGTTTCGGCAAATCCGTTCCTAAACCTAAAGAGGAACAGCATGAAACAGTGATCAGGTCTACCGTTGTTCTTTTTGCATTGGTCTGTATGTTGGTCTGCAACATGCAAACATCAGCGATGGTGCTGTAAAGCAGAATTTAAGCTTTTATTTTATTTCATGAATACAATCTCAGGCTGTTTTTATGTCAGGGTGACTGATGGAAATGTTCAGGTTTGTTCTGAAGATGACAATCAAACATCTTTTAATGCATCGTTTCCATTATTCAATGTTATTTTGATCTTATGTTGTCATGAAATATGGTTGTTGGGTTTTTCTTTCACATGTTTTTGGGTGTTCAGGTTTGGTTGAGTCTCTGTCTACCTTGTTTCCTGTTTTATTTTGTAGAGCATTTTCCCCTGTGTGTGTGTGTGTATGTGTGTATGTGTCTATATGTGTGTTTGAGCTTCATTTTCTTTCAATAATAATAATAATAATAATAATTATACATTTTTTTTATAGAGCGCTTAACAAAAGCTCAAAGACGCTTTACACAAGGTATAAAACAACAGCCAGGTAAAATCTACACAAACATTTGATTCAAATACATTAAAGCTACAAATAAAAGGGAAAGATGTAAAATAGGCAGTGAAGAGAGGGCAACAACTGAAAGGTCAACAAAAAAAGGAGAGGGGGCCTTCAAAGCAATTCAAACATTAAAGCGGATCTAAAAATGTGGGTCTTCAGAAGGGATTTGAAGGGAGTTGAGTTCAGTGCAGTCACGGAGGGTTTGGGGGAGCGAGTTCCAGAGGGCGGGGACAGCAACTGAGAAGGCTCTGTCCCCCCCAGGGTCCGGCGCTTGGTCCTAAGAGGAGTAGAGAGGAGGTTGGCATCGGCTGAGCGGAGGGTACGGG